>CALNHX010005892.1:0-99105 GCA_940337035.1 Agriotes lineatus | reverse complement strand
GATATTAATTTTGCATCATCAATGAAGAGATATCCTATGCCATAAATTCAATATAGTTTTCATAAGAAAAAATTAACTTGGCGATAATTTCAAATAATTAGAAATGTCGGAATTTTTTTAAGTTTCCATAGAGTTAATTAAAAAAAGATACCTTGACACAGCTTTCACAAACTCTAAGAATGTTCCCAAATTAATAACTAAAAACAGCACAGGAAAACAACGAAGAGTTACAATTAAGAAAACTGGTATAATTTAATTTAATGAAATTACTTTGGTAAACTGGTGCAGTTATAGAATGGTAAAAGAAAATTTTGAAAACAACCGTGCTTTAATTCGGTCATTACTTTTTTTAGAGCCATGTCGAATTTGTTTTGCATTTCTTGTTCGATTGTTACTGATTTTGCGGTCTACTTTAGGTAATTTTTTTTAAATAGTTTCTAAAATTTTAGTTTACGCATGCGATCGTATAGAATATTTTGGGCTAAGTTCATATATTTAAAATTATACGAAATGTTCCCTTTAGAAAACCAAAGTCTTGTTATCGCTACGCAAAAATAGAGGGGCACTATTTAAATTGGCTTATTACAATTGGTAGGCTGTATACTGGCATTAAATAAAAGGTTTTTTTAATATCTCTATTATTATAGTTATTTATGTATTAAGGGCATAATCAATCGATTATAGCACGAGGGAGTGTTTAAAGCGCGACGCGTAGCGGAGAGCTTTAAACTTCCCGAGAGCTATAATGGTGACTAGGCACGTGGTACATACAACGTTTTATTTCATTTTCAAGGATTCAATATTTTGGCTAGAGACTACTGCGTCATCATTGTGCTGGAGCTGTGTATTTTTGGTGTGCTATGGTTTTTATATAACAAGAGATCAATAAAGAAAAACCAATTAGGGTAGGCTGTGATATGTGTTATACGTTTGGCAGTACTGAAGTGTATTGTCAGTCTATGTCAAATTCGTGATTTGTAGGTTAAGTTTTACGTCAGTCTGTGTCAAACAACAAACAAAACCTAACCTTTTAATCTCGAATTTGACATAGACTGACAATACACTTCAGTACTACCAAACGTATAACACATATCACAGCCTACCCTAGTTGGTGTTTTTATTGATCTCTTGTTAGATTGTTGGTATTGCTATACTACATTGTTGGTGCTTGTTATACTACTTACCACCATTATAGATTGTAGGGCCATAAAAGCCATTTTACGCCCGCCATCGAAGGCCAATAAACAATATTATGGTTCCAAAATGAAATAATCGAAGTTATGAGCTTGCTAGCGACATCCTGAATATAATAATAATATTAATAATTTTCTTCTTCTGGTTGCCATATCCGCTTAGCAAACGTTGACTATCACTTCCTAAGGTATGATATAATTCTTCTACCAGGTCGATTTTTACTTTCCTCTTCTAAAAAACGAAGAAAGTGTATTCGCGAAAAAATCTGAGATTTCTTAAGAACTTTACGTTTCAGGATCCTTAGATGACGAAAAACATGTTTTCTTAGTTCCGTCTGTCTGTCCATCTGTTTGCTCGTCTGTCTGGCTGTCAGTCTGTTGGCGCTATAACTCAAAAAGTATTTGTTGGAAAAAATCGATATTTTACATGCTAATTATATGTCTACCTGACCCAAAACCGAATATACCTACGGTTAAATATATACAGCACCTTATAAATGTTGTCTATTTTTTATTTAACCGATGAATAGATAAAAGTAATAATTTGTACATAGCTCAAGCTTTACCATTGACGAAAATAGAACACAGCAAATACAGGGTAAATGTAGTAAAAGTGAGAAAAATGGACAACAAGAAGCGTGTTATATATAATCCAGCCGCATCGCGTAGATGTGAGAAATTTCTTTGTGGTACCAGGGGACCAAAAGGCGGGTTGCGCGTGGGCTGTTGCCAATCGTTAAAATCGCTTTTACATGCGTGGTAGTTGCGCTGAGTTCAAATCCCACTGCCTGAAATGTCTTTTTATTTGCAAATGTATATAATTCCCATTACGAAATGTTTTCTTTTACTGTTTCAGTACTATTAGGACGTTAAAATATTTATCTTTATCGGTATTGTGATATACTATTAACCAAATTAATTTTAGTATTGTTAAGAGCTTCTCTTTATATATACATTGAACCAGAATGTACCGATGCAGATAAAATATTCATACAGTCTACTTATGGAACTTAACGAGACTCGATTGATTGTCACAAAACTCGGCTCACCGCTTCGTTTTGGCAAAGTCAAGCTGTTCATAATCAAACTTATACCATTAATATCTATTATCTTCATCGATGTTGTTATAGATTCTTAACCAAATTAATTTTAGTAGTGTTAAGAGCTTCATTACCGCACTGAGTGAATTGAAGTTTTTCATTTCAAGTCCTAGGTGATCTCTCTAGTTTTAATGATTTTGTTAAATTTCAACTTTAGTAATAATAATAAATGTTATTCTATAACTCAGATATATACAAATCTATAATTCAATACGAAAATATATCAATTAAACCATAAGATGAAGTTCAAACTCCTCCTTTTAAATTGATCTTAAATATGAAAAATCTGTAAAAGGCTTTACCCAGAACTTCCCTTCCCCCGAATTAGATCAATTTGCAAATTTTAAAAACTGTATCCCGCTGTGGTTCTCAGAGCGATCGTAACCGCATCTGTGTACCGATCGCAGTCGAACTGCGCCATCGAGGCACACTAATGTAAGTGCGGTGCGCGACCCTCTTGAACAGAATGCTCTTATTGTTAAAACGTTTTTATTCGTTTGTGACATTAATCTGTATCGGTTGACTCTTATTTTCGGAAAATATAAAGCCTGACCTATGTGAAAGTTATTACTTTCTTCTATTTCAAAATTAACCCAAAAATAAACACCATATTATTTTTTAAGGGGCTCACCCTGTATATATTTGTATGAAATTGTACCGGATTCATGCGAGGTAGATACAATATGTAGAAAAATATCGTCTTCCTCCGACAAATAGTTTTTGAGCTATACTGCCAACAGACATACGGAATTAAGGAAACCTCTTTTTCGTCTTCAACGAACCTTGAAACGTGAAGATCTGAAGAAATCTCGGAAGGTGATTTTTTCGTGATTACAATACTTCCTTCGTCTTTCAAACGAGAGAAGTAAAAAGCAGAAAATACAAATTAAATTAAGACTAACGCTAAACTTTAGGTAATGGCGACGTAAAATGCAACGTATTTACTTAAACATGTAGATATTAACGAAGTTCAATTAAATGAAAACGATTAGGCAATAGCTGTGCAAGACACAATATAATGAAAATTTAACCATCAAACTACATTAAGACAATCGCTGAGTTTGAAGTAAATATTAATAATATAAAGTGATTATTTTTCTAAAATTAGTTTCAAACAAAGTTGTGAAGAGCTTTATTCAGAAATTCCCTCGAAAGTGGAAGTTGTAACAACTAAACAATTTTAAAAATTTAAGAACTGCAAATTACATTAATTTTTAAATAGAAAGCATCACCGGCAGTGGGATTCGAACTTCAGCTCCTGGGAATACAATTTTAACGCTATGTCTTACCACTTGTCGCAAGATGTACTTTTCGCATCTCCACGATGCAGCTGCATTAAACACAACGCACATATTTCTTGCCCCTTTTGGTTTCTTACAACATTTATCCTGTATCTGTTGGGTTCCATTTTCGCCACGAGCGTAGCTATGTGCAAATTACTACTTATATCTATTTCTTAGTTAAAGCAAAAATAAACAAAGTATTATGTTGTGAAGCTATTCACCCTATATATAGTGGCTCTAAAATATGTCCTTTTTCGGTAAAAACCCGAGCTCTCGTATATGCAAAATATTACTTCTATTTAAGTAATAGTTATTGAGCAAAAATAGGCAGAATTTTATTTTTTAATGTGCTCTCCCGGTATATATTTTACTGAAATGTGGTCGTTTTTATGCCAGGAAGACATCCGCATACAAAATATGGTCTTCCTCCAAAAAATATTTTGTGAGTTATACCCGCAACAGAGAGACAGACAGACCTAAAAGTAAGCAACTTTAAAGCAATCTTTGTTTCAAGTTAATGCGAAATATCGTCAAGTTTTTTAATACCGCAAATATATCTTAATCCAGCATTTTACACTTTTTGAATTGGTTTAATTAGGTCAGCTTATTATTATATCTGAGTTTATTAACACTGCGGCCCACAAATTTTACGATAATTGGAAGATGATTCGTTACAAAGCGATGACCGACGTCGATATCATTATCGGCAAGCCTAATATTTTACTTTTAAGTATCGCATCTGAAAATATATAAATAACTTTCAGCTAAAGGTATACAGGCATTATATTCAAATTATTGGTAACACATAATATTTCATACCATAACTCACAATCACAATATGGTAGGTATATTAACTAAATTATAGCTCAGTCTGCAAAGCATTGAACTTTACCTTTCCAGCAGTATCTTAAATTATTATTAGCGGATGAGAAAACAATGTACTATTATTTTTCGAAATGTTATAACATTGATATGATAAACAGAACATTTACAATCAATATAATTTAATTTAGATTTTTAACTCAAATACATAGTTCATTTTATGTTAAATTTTTATTAAACTAGACACTCAGTACCTTTTCCGTTTGACAATATAGGGTAATGTAACACTAAAATGTGGGCTTCTCCACTTTCATGCTTTGCCCCACAGCATCTCCCTACTCTGCTTTTTACATAAAAAAAGTTGATACCTTAGTCCTCCTGAGACAAACTTGTTCGTTTAGGATCAGTCTGACGACATCCCAAACCGTAAATTCTCATATCAGCATAAATATTCTCAAGAATTTTGCTATGTAGATAGATATATCTTAGTTTCATAACCCTTTTGAAAAATATTTTATGTATTTTATGGTCTATTTCTACTAAGCTACGTCGGTACATTCTAGGGTCGATATTTTTATACGAAAGGGAAATATTTACTTATGTTTTATCGCATTTGCAGGTAGTCTCGGTTGCAATCTTAAGAGCCTATTTGACGACGCTAATACAAGCGAGATTAGTTAGGTGGACCATACCAAATTTAAATTACCCTTGAAACTACAAGTTATGGTATACCTGCCTCTGCTGAAACTGAAAGCTGCTTTTACTTAATGGAGCCAAAGTTCAGGCGTGTTAGTAATCTGAGCCTAGAAATTAAGTGGTATCGATGTAGACTTAGTACTTGCGTTTTCGTTGTTCTGGTTGTAACAAGAAAGTGGAGGTTAAGCTTTACAACTTCCTGAACATTTGCAGTCAAACGTAGAGTATTCAATTAAAAATATTAAAGCCCAACTACAAAGAAACTAAAACTAGCTGAAATTACAGAACGTTGAACAGCAAAATATAAATATTACGTTTTCTATAGAAATGAAGCTCGTAAGCTAATATATTGATATGCATCATGAAATGACAAAGCATTTTAATAAATACATAATAATAAAACAGATTAAAAACAATGTTCTTGAAAGGATATAGATTTTGATAACTTATTTATCATTGGGATTCCTATTTCCTACAACAGTATTTGCAGCTTATCTGTAAATAGTCTGAAAGAAGTAATTATTATAATAAAATGTAACACAAAAGTTTAATTCTTACATATTTTGTTTCTAAAATGTTTGTCGTCATGAAGTTGGAGACACACAATTGAAAACTGTTAACCTAAAATCAGGATTAATGACAACTAGAAAAGTCATAACGGTTAAGAATATAAATCCCTATTATCGATTGTTTGATAACCAATGGTTTTGGCGGGTATTTTAAAATAACCAAACGAAATAATGGAGTGTAAAAACTTATTAAATGAGATTGACAAGTCCAAGTTAAAACTGAATTGAGTGATCAATTTTAATTAATAATATACTGGTATGTACAGATACATAATGCCTTACGCATTTAAATAGTGATCTACAGAAGAATTAAGTGCTAAATTGAAATAAACTAAGTGAGCATAAACTTATACTATAAAAGAGATTGCTGCCAACCATGAGAAGGATAGTTGTTGCCGATATCAAGCAAATTGAAAAACACAGAAGATAAAAGAGCTCGAAAACAGAAGAAGAAAAAAACGAAAAACCAGTTTGCGAATTATTCTGACACAATATGTTTTATATAACTGTGCAACAAATATTTTAATCTCAGTAGCTCAGATATTCAACGTTAAAATAGTATCTATAAATTCGGATTTGTTGAGAAAAAATTGTAAGTCAAAGATGATGGAGCGTTTAGTATTAGTACTATGGTTGACAAAGCAAGAACTTATAAGCAAAATCAATTATTACTTGTCTCGTCTAAAGGACGAAGGAGGTATTGTAATCGTGACAAAAATCACCTTTCGAGGTTTCTTTATAACTTCACGTTTTAGGGTCCCTAGATAAAAAAGATTTAAAAAAAAAGTGTTTTCGCAATTCCTTCCGCTTGCCTGTCTGTCTGTCTTTGTTTCTGTTCGTGTCATTCGTCTGTTGACGGTATGAGTAGCTCAAAAACGACTTGTTTTTGAAGACGATATTTTGCATGCAGATTAGATGTTTACCTCTCAGGAAACAAAATAATATACTTTCGGTCACGTATAAATAAAGCACGTTAAAATAATAAAATTAACTCCGCGATTTCATCAAATCTTCACGTTCCTGGGGCCCTAGATGGCGGAAAAACTTGTTTCGCAATTCCGCCTTCTTGTTTGCTCCTCTGTCCATCTGTCTGTTGGTGGTATAGCTCAAAAACTATTAGTTAGACCAAGACGATATTTTGCATGCGGATTATATGTCTACCTGGCACAAAACCAAATATACTTTCGGTCAAATATACAAGGCATTCCAAAAATAAACTGTGAAAACAGGCCCATAAGAGCAACCCGTGAGTTAACATAGTTTTTTAAATAATTATGAAAATCGGTTTAGGCACTGCTGAATTAAAAATTATTAAAGTTTTACCTAAACAATATGTAAATGAGTTTACACCGAACTTCCCTTGCACGAATTAGATCAATTTGCAAATTTAAAAAAATTATCCTCCTGGGGTTTGAACCCGCCGCATCTGCATAGCGATCGTAACCGCTTCTGCGTAGCGATAGCCGCATCGTAAAGTCCTGCTGCGCCATCCAGCCTTATTGAAATGAGTGCGGCGCGCGCCTCTATTTAACTGAAGGGTCTTATCGTTGAAATGTTTAGATTCTTTTGTGAGTCCTATTTTCAGTAAGTATAAAGCCTGACTTATGTGAAAATCATTACTTCCTTCTATTTCAAAATTAACGCAAAAATAAACAACATTTTATTTTTTAAGGTGCTCTCCCCGTATATATTTGTCTGAAAGTTTCACGGTTTTATGCGAGCTATATATATAATGTGTATGCAAAATATCATCTTCCTGCGACAAATAGTTTTTAAGTTATACCGCCAACAGGCAGACAGACAGACAGGAGAGACAGACAGACAGACAGAGAGACGGATTTGAGAAAACCTGTTTTCCGTCATCTAGGGACCCTGAAACGTGAAGATCAGAAGAAATCTCGAAAGGTGATTTTTTCGTGATTACAATACTTCCTTCGTCCTTCAGACGAGGGAAGTAAAAATGCAGCTGGTCACTGCTTTTTTACTTTACTATTAAAAATATCGTTGATAGCATAGTAAAATTATTGTAACCGTTGACCCTATTTGCTTAGCAACTATATCTTTCTCAAAGTCGGTTGGTTTGGATCGGATAAAGGGTTATTTCTAATCAAATTTAAAAATGCTCAGAATACAAATACAATTTGGGGCAATTCTTACCTTCAGAATTCTGCAGACTTTTTTGTGCACTTGTTTCTGGAATACCCTGTACACAGGGTGAGCAACTTAAAAAATAAAATTTTGTGTAAAATGGGACTCAGGGTGAATATCGAAAAATAGACAGAAATGTAAAGCAATCAACGCGTCCTTTATAATACAGCCAAAAGCAAACCCAACTGATGTGCTCATGTGGGCTGGCGGTTACAGAAACAGATTAGAAATGAATAATCGGATTCCGCCTAGGTGGGCTCCTGGGAGCACGATCTCAACGCCAACAATGTTTTATTTTGCATTTGCAAATTGATGGAATCAGCGCGAAGAAAATGCCGTGTACATTTTACAATAAAATACCTATCCCATCCCAGTAGTGATTATGGAGAAGTCAATACATCAATGCTCCGAAAGTTGACACAATCTGGCTCGTAACGCTTAAAATATACAGTGACCGCCAAAAAGTCGGCATCATATGAGAAAAAATCTTATTTTTGATTTTTCAAAAAAACGTTTTACGACAATAAATAATCTGTGCATGTCTAAAAACCTTATTATTATATATATTTTTTAAAATTTCACATAACAAGACTTAATTTTAAAATTAAAATTTTTTTAGGTGAAGATTTACAATTGGAAAAAATAATATAAAATGTTAATTACTACTTTAGATTTTTTATTATTTACCGAAAAGTAATATATTCGCATAATTTTTACGTTTATTATGCAAGGCGCTTTTTAGGAGAAATATTTTTCAATAATTAATATTTATTTAAATAGCTTATAAAACGCTAATCCTGTAAATATTCTTTTGCAGTTGTTTGATTGATGAGATTTTATAGAACATGTTAATTAGATAAAGCAGCACCGTAAGATTACTTTCTTTGGAGTTATATTAAAAACAAAGGCATAATCATACGTATGCAAACGTAGATAAACTTCGAGGAAGTCTACTTCATCCATTTGAAAGTATTCCAAGGCGTTACAAAAAGTCGTGGTAGCAACAGTTAGAAGATTATAATATGAAAAGAAAGGACACATTTTTTTTAGATAGGTTATAATGTCGCTTTATTTTTAATATATTAGAAGTAGGTATCTAGCAGTTTATTTATGTATATTCTTAGTACCATTATGTATTCGGAAACTAGTTACTAGGATAGATATTCTTCTCCTCATAGGAACTATTCTATTTAGAAATATTCTATTGGTTCATCGTTATTGCAGGATAATTTTATTTGTTTGTTTTTCTATGGTTTCATCAAGTACATCAAATATGTTGACTTCACAACTGCATTTAATAAAAGTAATTAGCACCAGTTTATTATTTTTAAACTATGAATACATGCGCATAATGACGCTAGCAACAAATAATGTATAAATCAGTGAGCGTTTTCATAGGTTTTGTTTTTCAAAGAATCCTACGATTCTTTTTAGCTGCTGAATTAAATTAAAGTAAACGTTTTTTAACCCTTAAGTGCACCCGCATTTCTTCAGCGTCTTACACTCGCACAGAGCTTTGCAGCCTGCATCCGTCATTAAAGCTCAGCACTTTAAATAATTCCTGCTATTAATAATTAATACCTAAACCTTATATCGTTTAAAATATAATTAAAATATCTCTTCAGTGACATATGGTAAGCTACGCTTTGTACTTTTAAACAATGATTTTTTTTAATTATACCGCCCACACCAAAGACATCGGCATAATATTCGTAACCTAGACTTACAAGTACTATAATGATGCAAAAACAATGTGGATTTAACTCTTAACAATATTCTTTTGCAGTTAAAGTCTGTAGTTATATGTATAATCTCAAATATAGTAATTTATTATACAAGACGAAAAAGTTAAATTTTATCCACGAGTGAATCGTTTAACGTCGAGACGAAGTCGAGACGTTAATGATTCAAGAGTGGATAGAAATAACTTTATCGTCGTGTATAATACAATATTTTTTTCTATAGCAAGAACTTTAACAATTTCAAAAGAAAATAAAGACAGCCCATGACATTTCAAAATGTCAGTAGCTAGACTGGGTTGCCACGATAATGTGAAGCTGTCATATTTAATTTAAACAAAAGTTAGAAAATTAAATTACTTTATCTATCCTTGATGTTAAAGTGCTACTTTATCTACCCTTGCTGTTAAAGTAAAACTTGACCTTTTGTTTTGAGTTGATAAAAGCACACTTTAGCATGTGCTATAGAAAAATAGTAATTTATTATACAAGACGATAAAGTTAAATTTTATCCACGAGTGAATCGTTTAACGTCGAGACGAAGTCGAGACGTTAATGATTCAAGAGTGGATAGAAATAACTTTATCGTCGTGTATAATACAATTATTTTTCTATAGCAAGAACTTTAACAATTTCAAAAGAAAATAATGACAGTTAATCACATTTCAAAATGTCAGTAGCTAGATTGGGTTGCTACGATAATACGAAGCTGTCATATTTAATTTAAACAAAAGTTAGAAAATTAAATTACTTTATCTATCCTTGATGTTAAAGTGCTACTTTATCTACCCTTGCTGTTAAAGTAAAACTTGACCTTTTGTTTTGAGTTGATAAAAGCACACTTTAACATGTGCTATAGAAAAAAATATTATATTTTACTTAATTTGAGATACATTAATCGGCAGCTTTATTCAACATTTGACTAGCGAAGTCAGTTTTAGTCATTTATACGTATATACAGGGCAATTCAATTTTTAGGATTTGCATTGACATCTTTAAAACGATAAACTGTGCCAGGTCGGTTAAATTGAAGCAAAATTTTTGTAATAGCTTATCCAATCGCATATGCATTATCGATTGGAATTAGGTCAAAAAATACCACCTATGTTATTGCAACATGAAACCACTATTTGTTACAGTAACACTTGCATTACATAGATAAAAATACCGGCCCGTATTTTACCAGATATGCAATGCTGAATCCCACAATTTACAGCAAGCAACTCGGAGAAATTACGTTCAAGTACCATCAATAGTAGGTTTATCGTTCAAAATCAGACAGAAACCATAACGAGTGGCGCAATTTAAGAATAGCTTGTTGTTGTCAGTGCCATGAAAATAAATGGGAGCCGAAATGTGTAAATCCTTGAAATGTGTGCAACCGACGAATATTGGTTGTGGTATACAGAATTTTTGGCTGCAATGTTTCCTATTCAGTGTTCACATGATGGATTTTATTTAATTCAAATCAGTTTTGTGGTTAAAGTTTCATTCAAAAGCAGCTGTAAGGTGTTGGAAAACAGTTCAATACAATATTATTGGCCTATCTCTAAAGGCAAATGGTTGTTTATTTGTCTGTTTGTAATAGATAAGGTCTAGGCATGCGGATCCAAGTCCCACTTAGAATTTTGCCTATTTAACTAACGGGATAACCCAGTACGGGATTTGAAATTATGGGAAAATCTCTCAATGTCAACTTACAGTGACCTAACCTCACATTTATAATGCAGAAACAAATCAGAGTAGGCTTAATTTTAAACAATTGCGTCTGCTATGACGCCACTAAAAACAAAACACGCACATTGAACGCCACCGGAAAAATCACTGGGTTTTAAGAAAACCTGCGTGTGAACTTAATTTTTTACTCTTTGACGACTAAATAGGCCTGGATCCTGCCACTAGCAATTCTCACGATGAGTCAGCTCCCTTATTATTGGTTAGCCTGCCTTGCAAACCTCTTCTAACTTGCCAACGTGCTGCTCGTCGTCTGATCGCTGCTCCCGGCTCCAATCTCAGCTTCTGTAGCCACAAGTCTGCTGCGATGCACGATGATTGTTGCCAACTCTGGGTTTCAAGGTTTTCGCTTCTTATTTGGACCGCGAACAAATCGCCATCAAAGCGAAATGCACATCTCAATACTTCTTATTATTTGCATAAGCGCTAGAAAATAATACAAACTTCTGCAGCCTATCCAACAACACTGCACTACTGTGAAAACACTTCGTAATTTGTATTTATTATAACTTTTACGACCGAGCGGTTGGGACAAAAATTGTCTGGATCAAAAGCAATACTTTGAAAGGTAGTGCCGAAAAGAAAGAAGAATACCTTAGAAATGTTAGGTTCACCTCATCATACTAGTACAATTCAAAAATACATAACACAATGTAATTATCCTACTAAAACATCAGATCCATTTACACTGAATATAATAAAAACCACATCATCCTATACCTGCGCTTAATAGTAATATAAAAATAATGAGATATCTTTTACGAAGAACTCAGCTCTTTTTAAATTGCAGTAAATACATTGACGACTTCGTTAAACAACAAACATAATGACAATAAAGCCAATGCAAAACATTACAGATAGAAGACGTTAAACGTAAAATTGAGTATTTTTTGTTATTTAAAAATAACACACTGTTATTCTAAAATAAAACTAAAAAATGTGTAAATGGCTTCACACGGAACTTTCCTCGCAAGTTGAAGTTTTGAAACAAATTTTTTTAATAATATCAAAAAAAAAGTATTATTCTGTATTTGTTGTTCGCTCTCCATGTTTGATTACAATACTTTCTTTGCTTTAGGCGAAACATTAAAAAAACAAAGTAGATGCTGATCACCCTCAGAGGATGAAGACTAAAAGAGATAAAGGCTGACATGAAACAAAACAACTTACCGACGAAAGTATTCTGTTTAAAAGGTATTTATACTTTACAATAATTAGGGCCGCTTGCAGAAAGCAACGTTAAGTCTGGCGTTAACTAACGCGACGTCAAAGTGAAAACTTCTAAAACAATATACGTATAATTTATTTCCCAGAAAGTATTTTCTACTCATTTCGTATACAGGGTGATTCAAATTAATTGCGCACCATTGCTATCTTTGTTATTATTGATTTTACAAAGTAGGTTAAATTAGCAAACTAGTAGTGTTTTCGGTGCTGATTAATATGCAATTAATAAAAAAACAATTGAATAACTCGTTGGCAACAAAATTTAAAAAAATATTTTTTGAAATAAAACACTGTTTTTCAAAAACTTGAAATAAAAATGAATTTGTGATATAAAAATCTTAATACACTATTATCTTAAAATGAATACTAAAGAAGTTATCGCAAGTTTTAGTTTATAGATAAATACACACATTATTCTACTGTAAAAATTCATCGCAGGCTTGTTTTAAGTTTTTAACTGAAATAAATAAACAACACTAATTACTTTCGACAACCAAACGTAGGACAAATTGATTTTGACAGTTCTGATGTTTACGTTATTGTTTTTGTTTTTAGTAGCAGCCTACTATGAATTTTTCGTAAGTACGGTGCTTAGTTGATATAGGTAAACTAAAATCTCTTTAATATTCATTTTAAGACAATAGTGTATTAGGACTTTTATATCACAAATTAATTTTTATTTCAAGTTTTTGAAATATATACAGGATGCTCTATTAAAAAAAAACTAAAAGTTTTTAATTTTGTCGCAAACTCGTTATTCGATTGCTTTTTATTAATTGCATATTAATCAGCGCCAAAACACTACTAGTTTGCTAATTTAACCTACTTTGTAAAATTAATAATAACAAAGACAGCAATGGTGCGCACTTAATTTGAATCACCCTGTATATATAAAATTGCAGTTTTTGACTTCATTCAAATATCTAAAGAAACTATGTACAGCTGTTTCATCAGGAGATCCAACAGTAGGTAACAGTTATTATTTCATTTGAATTCGAGAAGTGTATATCTATTACTTTGTACGGTTTCAGTTTCCAATAAATTGTGGTTCATCGTTATATTAAAAGCGAAATTCTCTTTGCAAATGGCATAACACTTTTTTTCATTTGTTTGTTCGATCGTGCCGAAGTCTCCTTCAATTTTCTCATTCCAAATTAGGCAGTGTTTTGTCTCGTGTTACAAAAATCACGTTTTAATAATTTGAATGCAATGACTTTTTTGTATTATTTGTATCCTTTGATATTAACTTGCTTTTGTTCAAGGGTAGATCATTACTGCTTCTTTAAAATTCACAACTGCGGAAAATACGTTTCTTTTTAAAACAGTGCAAATTGGCGTAAATAATTAAAGATAACAGTTATTCCTTGCTTTACTATCTTCGGGATGTTAAAGTCCCCATTTTGTGTAGAAATACTGCTAATATTTACCTAAAAAATGATATTACAAACATAAACTTAGTCTGCCACCGTCTAACTATATTAAACAACAGAATACTTCTAAATTAGTAACTCTGTGAAACAAAGACTAAACGAAAAAATATGTCCAGAATGAATGCCCTGGTATTTTAACGTATGCTCTCATTGTTATAGTAATTTGGTTTCTGGATGTTCCATTCCTAATAACTAATAAGTAATTGTTTTCTGTGATAATATCTCCATTGAAAGTAATAGAAATTTGTTTACAAAAACCTAAATTAGTAAACAGTTGAATGAAGCCTAGATACTTTTGCCTGTTTAACACGGCATGTAGTGTTGTGCATTATCTCAGAGATATGATTCTGAAAATGTTGCTGAATTGCTTGCAGATTGTTTGTGGTGCAATGGCTTGTTGCACCGTCTTACTGAAGAAAAACAATCTACATTGTATTTTCATGAACCATGGTAAGAAATAGTACCGATATTGTAACGTTTCGACCTTTTCTAATTAATTTCAGTCCTGGTAAATGATTCGGGAAATCTATAACTTCCACTAATTTTGGAAAAGCTCAAACAGTTAATTTCCACCTCGAGTAGCTCAATCGAAGACAAGTTCATTCATTCTCCTCAAATGTATAAGGTCAGAAAAACACAATTTATAAAGCAACAGTATAATATTGTTAACCGGTTGTAGAAATTAGTACTTAATTTTATGAAAATGCTATGTATATTGTATATTAATAAACAAAAAATTTTTCTGGGGTCGCGTTTTTTACGTTCTTGGCCGCTCCGCAACTCAACTACTACGAAATGTTTAGTAAAACATTGCAAATTTATATTTTATGAATTGAATGGTTATCGCGTTGATATCTTTGTTGATTTCGTTAATTTACTTTTATAGCTGTAAAACCGATTTGCTTGCTCCAGGGTTAGTTAAATTATTGTTAGGCTCATAGTTTGCGTGAGTTATCGTTTACTTGAATTGCCTATTAGTTCCGCTTAGAATCGCTTGATCAAGATCAACCGCAGAACCTCGTACGGTAACCGAATCATAATCATGAGTCGCATCCCACCCAGCGGTATATTTATTACTGCTCTTGTTTTCAGGATATGTAATTAAGCTAACCACTTTGTCTAAAACTATTGCGTAACTAATAAAGCTCGATAAAGTCGATCGAAACTCTTAAATTAAATCGATTTTCACAATGAATAGTTGCTAAGCACGTTGGTATGAAGGTATTCCGTGCACATTAATGTTTATTATTACAACTTGAAGCAAGCTGTTGGTTTGTCGTTAAACCGACTGTATTTATTTTACATTTTGGTTAGATTAAGGACTTGTTTACATATTAATAAGTGTTGGGATATTTGTATCTAACTATTTGTTTATATTTCTTCATGTAGCGAATATGTTGTTCCTCTTTAGTTCGATCTAATTAGGTCTGGTATTGTTATTGCGATTGGAATTAGCGTTGAGGGTATGAGAATAAATGGTTTTGCTGCATTTAGTTGGTTTTATTTTGGTTCCGTTAGCTTGTGCATTTTGGTATCCGGTACATCAGTAACTCAAGGCTCGAGAATTAAGATTTAGGATCCTGGCGCCCAAGATTTTCCAATCGGTCCAGAGAAGGAAGATCTACAACAGCCTACGCCCAGGTTGAGCTCAGCCGAGCCTATTTATGTTGCCATCAACAGACCATTATTAACAGCTTTTGTACAAACATCCGTGACAAGGATCATATAATCTGACGGTAATGAACTAAACTGACAGGTAAAAAACTCTAAAAGGTTTGGCAAACGAAAAAATATAAACAATGAAACACTTAAAATTCATACTGTAATGCTACTACAATATTACGGTACTTTTAAGAAGCTTGGCTTAGCGGCAATCGATATCCTATGTTGCTGCTAACGGCTGCGGTACCAGGCACTGCGATAAACACCTAAGGGGACTGCACCAAATCAACGGGAAGCTGCTGGTCGACGGGACGGGACCTGGGTATTATCCAAACGCCAAACGACGTGTTAAAAGACCTGTCACCCTACGATAAACGAAATCTCGAAGGCCTACATCAGTAAACAACAACAACACCCTTCGATCGCCACCAACAACCACGAGCAGCTCAACAAGTCCATAAAGGCGGAACACCAAACTTGCACTGAATCGATGGGAGTTTAAAACGGAACAAAATATGCGGCACACACACACACACACTAAAGGAGCAAACCGGTAGCCGTTAAACATACATTAAACAAAGGCCAAAACCTCGCCCACGCACGCCGCAGAAGCAGCGCGGGCAGGAGAAACAACTTCAAATCACTTGTTGCTCCTTGCAACGCCGGATCAAGTATGTCTCAAAAAACGCGTAAAGAGCTCGCTTCAAAAACGAGTGGGGGCAAAACCTCGTACTCTCTCTGTCTAACGCACGGCAACTGTCTTTTATTCTGGCTCTAATACGTACAAAAATTTACGTCGCCAGACGGGTCGATAAGAAACAGATGCACGCCAATAGGCCCGAAACAGCGATAGCACAGAATGAGTGCGTTTAAAACTGCTGGCTGCACGCTAATAATTCTAAATACCCATATACAGGCGGAATCGTAATTCGGAATCAAGAAAATAATGATAAATAGTCATAGTATGTTCATACAAACTAAAAAAATTTCTTACAAGGGGTCGGCTGGAGGAAGAGCCTGCGCTGTCACAGGAAATTAATCTTAGTGATGGTACAAGTTAAACCATTAAAGGAATATATTTGTTTCCCTACAAAGTACAACTTCATAAGGAATTGCTGCCACCAAATGATAATAAATGAGTCATAGTGACAATTTGGGAAGTACCAAGAAATCAAATAAATTTATAATTAGAGTCGCCTGTGATTCGTGTTATTCGTTTGGCAGTACTGAAGTGTATTGTCAGTATATGTCAAATTCGAGGTTAGCAGGTCAGGTTTTGTTTGTTATTTGACACAAGCTGGCGCAAAACTTAACGTGCAAATCTCAAAGTTGACATAGCTTGACAGTGCTACCAACGATGCAGTAGTGAGTGACATAAATAGAGAATACTCTTTTCTATACTTCTAAAATGAATAGTTAAACTACAGCGTTAACCGTAAGAATTGAATACAAATATTTTTTGTATACTGGTCTGGAAGCAACTATCTACCAGCTTATCAGTGAGTCCGGTAGGTACGTTTTTATGGCCTAAACCGGTAGCACTTCGCAACGCCCGTTTGACCTGTCAAAACCTTGTAAAATAAACTTATTTGCGAAATTTTAGCTTCCTGCATACATTACTTTCCGCGTTCTGGCAATCTTTAAAAAAACAGATGTACTTTATTTAAGCCTTTTGATAGGGGGTTAATTCCGAAAAACGTCAGAAAAGATTTAATGCGAATTGTAAAAGTAACTAATCTACCACATTTTAACTTCCTGTATTACAGTAGTTTTGGTGATCTTAAGAAAAACCCCTTGGGGTTGAAATTTCGGAAAGCTTTACCTTAGTGGATGTCGCATGGAAATTATTTCGTTTCTAACCCTTGCGGTGTTTGAGACACCTTGCCCCGTTTCACTTTTGCTCATTTAGTAGTGAAATTTGAAAAAACCTTTAAAACCCTTTCTAAATATGTATATTACAAATGCAACTATATGACAAAAAATAATGTTCTAACTTAACTACAGGAGATACGAAAGGTTCTATAATTCACCTTCGAATCCATATTTGCACCTTTGCAACTAGGGGTGCAACCAGGTTGATAACATCCGTAAGTAAAAACCAAATCAATATCTCATATTGTTTAAAAGATATTAAAGAATCTATGAACACTTATTTTACCCTTTTTCGACCCATTAGGAATCGAATTTCAAAAAAATTCTTTGTATTGGGTTCTTACGGCATAGAAGAAACATACTGGTAAAGAAAGGGAAATTGGAAAGCCAATTTAGGGGTACATTCTCTTATTATGGTATTAACAATGATTTCAGCAAGAATTGGTGAAAGGGTTGAACCCATTGGGGAACCAAAAATTTGTTTGTAAAAATTATTATTAAATGAAAAGGATGTAGAATCAAAAATAAATTTGAGTAAATTGATAAATTGTGGTTTTGGTATGCTGGTAAATGGATCTATCAGATTCCAATTATTTTCAACTACCTGTATCACTAAATCCAAAGGGATATTAGTGAAGAGTGAGACCACATCTAATGAAATGATTTCAAAATTAGGAGGTTAAGGAAATTATTAATCTTTTCGCTGAAAGCGAAACTGTCTTTAATTCGGTAGCTATTGTACTCTAGGAAAGCTTTCCCTAGTATTTCTGCTAGATATTTAGAAATGTTCTTATCCGGAGATTGTGTTGATGACACAATGAGACGACAGGGTATGTCAGGTTTATGAATTTTTGGAAGGCCGTATAATTTAGGGGAGACTGAATTATGACAAATTAAACGTCTGTAGGACGGAGTATCTATGTAATTATTATTATGTAATTCTTTAATTAATTTATTATTTTTTGTTTCAATTGACAAAGTGGGGTCTTTATTAAGGATTTTTTTTTTATTTGGAATTATAGCGCTTCGACTGCATAGGTCATTAGCGCTTGATACTATAAATTATTATAATAAGTGATACAATTGTATAGATTTAAGGAACTGTAATATATTGTCTGTGTTTTCTTGCTTATTTTCCAAAGCTTCTTGCATGGAATCCGGTATGTGGTACTGGGATCTCTGTGCAGTATATTTTGTACATTCCGTGATTATGTGTTTTATGGTTATTTGTTTGTTGCATGTGTCACACATTGTAGGGTTTGATCTTTGAAGAAGAAAGTTGTGGGTCAGTTGGCTATGTCCAATTCGAATTCGGGTAAGAACGACATTTTCTTTTCTGTTAAGTTGGTTATGATCATTGCTTGGTTTTACTGATCTTTTTATGTTTTGAAGTTTATTGCCTTGCTCTTCTTCCCATTGGTTTTGCCACTTTTTTAAACAATGGTCTTTGAACTTACTTTTAAGATCATTCGGCATGATTATGTTGATGTTTGTAGCTTCTGGGGATTGTACTGCTTCGCGGGCTCTTCGGTCTGCAAGTTCATTACCTTTTATTCCAATATGAGATGGTATCCACACTGTCACCACTGATTTGTTTTCACTATTGATTTTTGATACGAGTTGGATGATTTCTTCTATTAAAAAGTTTGTGGACGATATATCCAGTAAGGCTTTTACGGCACTGAGCGAGTCGGTAAGGATTAGAAATTTTGAAGCTTCTTTGTTTTCTTTCACGAATTTCATTGCTTGTAAAATTGCAGTTACCTCTGCTGTAAATATGCTGCTTAATGAAGGTAGTTTGAACTTGAAGTGCTGGGATGGCGTTAAAACGGCAGCTCCCACTCCATCTTCCGTTTTTGAAGCGTCGGTATACATTTTTTTAAACTGGTGGTACTTGTTACACATTTCATTAAATTCTGATTGAAATATTGTCGGGTTTGTTTCACTTTTCAGTAGAGCTGTAAGTGTTAAATCAACTAATGGCGGATGTAACACCCAGGGTGGCAGATGGCTTGGTTTTTGTTTGGGAACTTGATTAAAGTTAACTTCCACATTTGTTAATGCTTTGTTTAATCTGTGACTGAAGTTTGGGGATAATTTTGGTTTGGATTGGAAAAGCGCTTTGAAGTTATGGGGGAAGATAAGATTATGAACCGGATTTTCAGGATGGGCAGAGATGTTGACAGCATAATGTAGTGTTAGTTGTTGTCTTCTAATATTTAAGGGGGGTTCTCCGGCCTCACATAAAATGCTGGAGGTTGGGCTAGTTCGGAATGCTCCTATAGACATTCTTACTGCTGCATGGTGGATTGGATCAATTAGTCTAAGCGTATGCGGTTTCGCTGATGCGTATGCAATGGCACCATAATCAATCTTTGACCGTATAATTGCTTTGTATAAATTAAGCAGTATTCTCTTATCGGCTCCCCAGTTTGTATTTGAGATAGTTTTTAGTATGTTTAGTCGTCGGTTACAATCACTTTTTAGGTATTTGAGGTGTGGTGTCCAAGAGAGTATATTGTCAAAAATTATACCTAAAATTTTTATATTATCCACATAACTAATTATGGTGTTGTTTAATAGTAATGATGGGCTATCTACTGATTTATGAAATCGATGGAAGTGTATACATTTTGTTTTAGATGGTGAGAATTTAAATCCAGCGTGTTCGGACCATTGCGTTATTTCGTTTATTGTGTTCTGGAGGATGTTTCGGATTGACATTAGGTTCTTGCCTTTGACGTAAACGGTCATATCATCTGCGTAAAGTGTTGCGTTAACTGGTGGTTTAATAACGTTTACTATATCGTTCATAGCAACCAGGAAAAGAGTGGAGCTGAGGACTGATCCTTGAGGAACTCCATTGTTTTGAACAAAGGAGGAAGATTGGAGCCCATTTATTTTTACTCGAAAAGAGCGTTGTTGGAGGAAATTTGTTATAAATGCAAGGATGAGTCCTTTGATGCCCCAGCCATGTCAGCCAACTGAACTATTCTATGTTTCCATATCATGTCATAGGCTTTCTCAAGGTCAAAGCAGATAGCGACAAGATGTTGTTTATTGGCAAAAGCTAGATTGATTTCACTCTCTAAAGTAACTATGCAGTCGTTTGTTGATCGGTTTTTCCTAAAACCGCTTTGAACTGTGTTGAGAAGGTTATTATTTTCAAGATGCCACATTAACCTTCTGTTTATAATTTTTTCGAGCAATTTACACATCGTACATGTGAGGGAAATAGGACGATAATTTAATGGATTAGTCTTATCTTTTCCAGGTTTGGCTATCGGTACTATTAGCGCTTGAAGCCATTGCTTGGGAAACATCTGTTTAGTCCAAATTTGATTGTAAATTTTGAGTAGATGCGTTTTTCCACTAATGGGTAGATTTTGTAGAAATAGAAAAGGTATATTATCAGGTCCCGGACTGGAATTTTTACAATGTTTAAGGGCAAAATTAAGCTCTGTATAACTGATGTCGTTATTTATAGGGTTATCATCATCTTCATTTTCTATGGGCTTTTTCTCTTCTTCTTCCTTGTATTTTCGAAATGTATCATGGAGATTCCTATTACTTGAATTTTTTTGAAATGTGCTCCTTAATAGGTCCGCTATTTCTAGTGGAGTTGATATTGTGGTGTTCTGTTTTGTCAACGTTGTTATTAGAGGTTTATAGCTTGAACCTTTAATTCTCCTTATCTTGTCCCATATTTGTGTCATAGGTGTGTTACGAGACATAGAAGATACGTAGTCACTCCATGATTTTCTTTTGCTCTGTTTGACTATCATTCTAGCTTTGGCTCTAAGCTTTTTGAACGTAATTAAGTTCTCTTGTGTTTGATGTTTTTTATATCTGTAAAATGCTTTTTTACTATTCTGCAGTGCTTCTTTACATTCTTGGTTCCACCAAGGTACTTGGCGATTACTTGCATTTGTTTGGGTTATTCCGATAGCTATTTCGGCTGCTGAGTGTAATAAGTCTGTGAATTGTAAAACGTTTTTGTCTATATCGTTGGTTATTGTTAAAAGAATTTAACAAGGATAAGTTCCGAGTATTTCTCCCAATCGGCTTGTTTTAGTCTCCATTTTGATGTTATCGTTGTTGTTGGCTGGTTTGAGATGTCTGTTATTTTTAGTCTTATAGGGAAATGGTCGCTGCTGTAGAGATACGGATATACTTCCCAAATTATTATTGGGGCTATTTGAGGGCTACAAAGGGAGAGATCTATGTTGGAAAAACTTCCAGAGGCTGTATTAAATCGAGTTGGCTCGCCGGTATTCAGGAGTACAAGTTCTGGTTCATTGATGATTGTTTCATTCTTTTATTATGTACCCCTAAATTGGCTTTCCAATTTCCCTTTCTTTACCAGTATGTTGATGACATAGTGTGCGCAGTACCGGGTGGCGAGGTCGACAATGTGTTGAGTGTCTTCAATAGCTTCAATAAACATATTCAATTCACAGTAGACCGAGAGAAGGATAGATCGGTTCTCTTCTTGGATACTTTGGTCATCAGAACTGCATCTAACGTGATCAAACTTGACTGGTACTTCAAACCCACCAGTTCTGGTCGGTATTTGAATTTCCATTCTATACATAACATTCGACACAAACTTAATGTCGTAAGAGGTCTTAAACACAGATTCCTTACGATCTCACACCCAGATTTTCATAAGACCAATCTTAATAAATTAATTAACATTCTTAAATTAAATAATTATCCAATTTCATTATTAAATTCAATTTTATTCTCCAATACGATTAACAGGGCCACTCCTCTTGATAGGTCTGTAAACGGGGACGACAAACCCCCTATGTACAAAAGTTTCATTTACATCAAAGGGCTATCCCACATAATAAAAAGTGTTTTCCACAAATTTAATCACATAATAATAGCAGATAAACACCACCATATTATAAAAGATTGTTTCTCCAAATTGAAAGATAAAACTCCAATTATGCTAACCCCAAATGTCATCTATCAGATAAATTGTAATGGGTGCCAGTCCACCTATATTGGGCAAACTTCACAGAGGTTGAAAGCTAGGATTACCCAGCACAAAAGTGATTCCCGTGTAAAACCTAAAGCCTGTGCTTTAGCTAGTCACGTCAACAGTACAGGTCATGAGATGGATTTTGATAATGCCAAAATCATTACAACAGAATCTAATAGTAACCATCATTTGTTTATTGAAATGTGCCACATTTTTGGCAGTAACAACACCCTCAATTCAAAAACAGACATTGACAACCTCAGTGTTTCATATCACCTCCTATTAGCCATGTCCAATAACGATTTTTCTTTAGATTTTCCTCAACCTGGTTAGAATCGGGGGTCAATAATTCTCAACCTAACCTGTTTCAATCTCCTTATAATATATCTTTCATTCCCATAAATAAATAATTTACCATTTAATTAAATTTCATAAATTTCCTTCTTGTGCCAGCGAACAGTGCCTTTCCATTTTGAACGTCCCTGGTATACTACTGACGCCGATCTAAGGCGCATGCGCGGCCCAAAAACTGTCATCTGCAAAGTTTATAACTTTCTTGCATTCCTTGTCGGGTTTAAACAATTTTATCAATTTGACGGCCATTATGGCTTAAAACCAATAAAAATTGTAGTAATTAATTAATTTTAAATGTATTTGTGAATTTTTAACATGTAACCTGGTGACAGTAGTCTAGCATTACTTTTGTTGTGTGATATGTTGCTTCGTTCAGTGCTGCTTTTGTAAATTTAAAATTTGAAATCTGGTCACATGTTTTGTGAACTACATGTGCCTTTCTGGTTCTGTACCACAAGTTGTTAGGTAAGATCTTAACTAATTACATTGTACAAACAACGCTTCTTATCTGTAAACCTCTCTTTAGGTCTAGATAATGATATAAATAAATATCGAAACGTCGAACGTCGAACATCAAATGGTTTTATTTCAACAAACCATTAATAGCTCTTGAAATCGTTGCCCAAGTACTGAGATTGGTGTTGACCCCTTTCCCAGTCAAAAATTTCCTCGCCTTGTATATATATATATATATATATATATATATACAGGGTGTAAAAAAAGTCTGGAATATAGCAAATATTTCAGAAACTACCGGAGATGAATTTTTCAAAATTTCCAGACTTATATAGGTAAAAACGGCGCATCTAGGAAGGACAAAACCGTTTCTGTAACTGTACAGGGTGAGTCAGAAAAAATACCAACTTTTGTATTTTAAATTGGACACCCTATATATTAACGAGGAATCAAATATTCCTTCAAAAGACAAATTCAACGATATAGGGTTTGACGAATTTATCTGTCAAAATGGCAAATTTGGGGTGACTTAAAGAATAAGGTTTACAACAATATACCGGTTAATATTGAAGCTTTAAAGGATCATATTAGAAAGAAATACGTCAAATTCGATGGGATACTGTCTTTAAATTCTCGTAAGACGTTGTCAAAAGTATCCCATCAAATTTGACGTATCTCATTTTGAATATGATCGTTTAAAGCTTCAATATTAACCGATCTATTGTTGTAAACCTTATTCTTTAAGTCACCCCACATTTGCCATTTTGACAGATAAATCCGTCAAACCCTATATTGTTGAATTTGTCTTTTGAAGGACTATTTGATTCCTCGTTAATATACAGGGTGTCCAATTTAAAATACAAAAGTTGGTATTTTTTCTGACTCACCCTGTACAGTTACAGAAACGGTTTTGTCCTTTCTAGATGCGCCCTTTTTACCTATATAAGTCTGGAAATTTTGAAAAATTAATCTCCGGTAGTTTTTGAAATATTTGCTATATTCCAGACTTTTTTTACACCCTGTATATATATATATATATATTGGAATGCATAAGCACCATAGTTGTATTAATTTTTAATATGCAATAGCTCTTATTAATGTAATATAACAAGCAAACACCTTTTGTACTATTTTAAAATTATGTATTACAATTAAGACTCTCGTTAGGGCGGGTTCATTAATCAAGTCATCTATTTTTAGATATTCAAAATTTTTATATGAATTGTCAATTCAATGAATGATATTAAATGTCAATTTGACTTTTAACCAGTATAATAGCACAATACTTTCAACATAGACAAATATACTTTTCCTTTTACAATTCAACAATTATTTCACCAAAGTAAGTATTGTTATTAAGTTATTTTTCTCAATTAATTGTTTCTTTATTCCTTATTAAATATAACTATCACAAACCTGACTTCCTTACACTTTTTCAGCTACTCATATCAAACACCAATGATCCTTATGATTCTCAGCCATGGTCAATCTCAGCTTATCCTTAATGCACCTTCAATCAACTAAATAACTTCCCAAGTGTCAAAATTCCAGGCTCCTGCAGATCCAACCTCACTCCTGGAACTTCTAGTATGCAGTTGCAGAACTCAGCCCTCTGGTAATTTCCAACTAGCAGATAATTCCCAAACTAACCTCCTTTGTCCACAGCCCTTTCCTGTAGCAACCAAATCAACCCAGCACACCTCAACAAACTACTTCCAGTCTTCTATAGAATTCCAAACTCCAATAATGATTGTTAATTACCTCTTGTACTAATTTGTATACCACAATCTCTTCACTGATTGTTTACTCACTTAAATTCTATTTTATCTTCTCACTTATATTCGTTTATAAACTTGTTAAATACCTTTTTATTTGTATCAGGCCAATTATTTACAATATTTATGTCCTACCAGTACATTAATTGAAATTAATGACTCTATTTTAAGGTATCTTAGATACAAAATAACGCTCCAGGGCAATTATTTTCTTCATAAGAACACTAGGGTTATTATGAAAAATTAACAGTATTTGTTTCCATGGATACCACTTTATTATGCACCACTGTCACAATGAAAATTAATGACAGCTCAGCTAATGTCACAAATCTAACTTAGATGAGCTAACTAGATACTATATCATAGTAATTATATGAATTGAATTATGGATATGAATTAGGTAAGAAAATTGGTAGGACATAAAACCTTGAAGGCACCACGGGCATTATGAGCTAAGAGCCCGCGATTGTTGTACACACCTCGGGCCAATGGCCCTCGGTTAGTACACTAACAATCTTGGGCTCTTATTTTACTCATAATGCCCTTAGTACCTTAATAACTATAAAGTCGAAATTTATAGGTTTTTATTAATTTTTACTGGATTTTTCAAAAATACTTTTGTTCATAATCTAATTTTGTTATTCAATCATATTTTTTTAAACAAAACTAGATACGATTATTACTGCCCACTTCTTAAATTACCTAATCTGAAGTATACATACTACAATTATATTATTGCAGAGCAAGTATATTTGTCTTACACTAACATTATCTTTTCTTCCAATCATCAATATGAAATAGTCAAATGTAATAACTTTTCAACATAAAATTACAATTTACTTTAATTATTTAATCTGCATTTCCAAATTTAAATCAGCCAACAAATCTTTTTAAAATTTTTCTAAATTTGATTGTATCAACATACCAACTTTATTTCTTTTAAATAGTTCTTTGCTATGATTGACCATACCACTATATGTATCATAATATAAAATACGGATTTTGGTTTTGGTTACTATAATTACTTACCTATATTTCTACGCGGCTAGTGCGTAACTTTTTCAACTACCACGTATTATGCTTTTTATAGCTATTGTTACGTAATATACTATTAATCTATTTATGGTGGAGTTAAATTACTTATGTTACGCCAATGTACTCGCATCACGATGAAACATCGTATGATTTGTCAAGTATTTAGTTATTGTTACTAAACTTGAACAAAGATATAAGTACACGTTTTCTGCAAACGTACTTTAGAGTGAGAGGGGATAATAATCTGTCCCTACTTTGTTAAAGGACAGATACGTCAAATTGGCATCAAGGCATCCTTGTTAATACTACTTAACTTGCAAAAATTGAATGTTGTTGACCGAACATATATAAAGATCACGAGTACTCAACTTTGTCGGAAAGATTTTGATTTAATAAGCATTTAGTTGACTATTGAAAAGAAAATATTGACGAACGTCTCGAACGCGTAGGGCGAGTGTCCTTTTTTTTAATTTGGTCGAGTTAAATTACTCTCTAGCAATCAATGCGAATACAAAAAATTAAAATCTTGCTAGACAGGAGTTTTGCACAATGATCGTCGATTGGAGAATTAAACAAATAAATTGTAGAGAAACGCCAAGTTATCCGTCAAATTTTACATTTGTCAAAATGACAAACAATGATATAGCGGCAAGAAAACTCCGTGCTATTCTTTTCAGTGTAAGAATTCCGTTCTAACTTGTGTTTGGTGCATGTGACCCTATTCTTAAAATATAACTGGTTTATAGCACTTTTAGATACTTCACTGTACTTTTTAATGTTTGAAACAACTCTGCAATGTAGAAACCCTGATAGGAAACCATATAACGGGTCAGTTTGGACACAAACTGACGCAAAACCTAACTTGCTAACCCCGAATTTGACATAATTGTGAGCTCTTGTCCTAATGACTTACAGTGCCACCAACATATTACTACATACAACAAATATTTCAAAGGCAACTTGACCGAAATAATTAATGAACACCGATATAAAAGGGGTTAGAATATCTGCTTGATTAAAAAATTTAAAACGGCAAGATGATTTTATTGCGATTGTTAAGCCTTTCCAATATCTCTTTTTTTGGTTTCTAGTCAGTGCAAATCAGACCCAAACTTAAAACTACAACCTGCATCCTGCTCCTGTCAACAACGGAAATTTTGAATAAATTTCAACTTTCTTCGGGTGATAATACTTTGTGACTTGATGTCCATCCAAATCGTTTTGTAGTCATGCATAAATTACTCACAACTCGTTGTAGTTATTTTGCAATAACCATGCAAAAAAAAACGTGAAGTATGGGTGTTCGATTAATATCAGCCACAATGAGTAATGGTCGTTTTCCTTTCGCTCGTCGAGTGAATCCGTGGTTTGAGAGTAACATAAATATTATACATGAAATTTCCCATTATAAAATCCTAACATCAACAAATAAAAGGATCCAACAAAATTGACATTATACATGATTTAGGAAAGTTTTACTCATATATATGTGTGTTGTCTTTAAACTTAAGGGTAACAAAAGTTAGGAGAAGTTAGCGTATTCAAGGAAAATTGCGAAACCTCTTGAGCGTCTAGTGCCTTGAGCTTCAATAGTAAAGCAGCTGCGATATTCACGAGTTAAAATTAATTGAGGCATTATATTAAATTATAATGGCCATCGATTTTACTACGATGAATAATATACAATTGTTCAACGATATCATAGTAGCCTACTTCATCAACTTTTACAGATTCCAAAGACTAAAATAGGTTTTAGGTATTTTATTACTTCACTAATTAAATACTAATAAAGCGAATTTGTATACTGCTAATATTAAACATGCTTTCCTCCTATATAAAATTACTTTATGAGCTAATTACTGCTTAGATACAGTATTACATTACACAATAAAAAACTGCATCACTCGTAAGAAATGTTATTCTAAATTATGTTTTAATTTTATACAAAATTTAAAAATGCAGTAAATTTATGATGCACTGTTCTCTAAGTTTGACGTATTTCTGATCTAATCTTAAAACAAGAAAATAAAAGGCATTAGTTATTTAAACTGTTGGTATAGTTACGTTGGTATGAGCTACGTTATTAGTAAGTACTGAAATAAAACACAAGAAAGATTATTAAGATTTTAACAGAATGTAAAATAAGTAGGTCAAGCTTGGATGATTATGTGGGTAGCCATACTGATACAAACATTTACGATTTTTTGGCCAAAATTTTAGCCATGCTGCTATCACAAATGTTGGCCAAAAATCATACATGTTTGCACCACATAACCATCCGACTAGGACTAGGCAAAAAAATGCTTCAGGCTTTAAAACTGCACAGCAGAATTATGAAAATTTGGGCACCTTGTCGTTAATCATAACATAAAAACATATCTAGCTAATAAATAACACCACCTACCTTTAGTGATTCGCTGTATACCCACATAAATTGTACAGGTGAAACAGCTGCGGAAAGAACACAAAAACATTATCAGCAATAGGGGCATCTAATCAAACCCAAATAATTGCAGTAACATATGAATTATATACATAAGCCATTAAGACTAAAGTGACAGCAACTTAAGATCTGTAGGACAATTGCCTAACACATAAATTAACCGTAAATAGAAATCAACTTCCAAATATTTTAGTCACAATATATGCTAATTAATAGCTCGGGAATACAACTCAAGATCGCCACCTGTAAGTATCGCACTTGATATGTGGGCACAACCGCCAAAGAACGCGGTGGAAGTCAGTTTTGGGCACATACACGCGTCAGTTTGAATTTCTAAGGCCTTAACAAGAACTGGTTATATTTGCGGCAACTGCCTTTGTCGATAGAAACGCTGAGAAATGCATGTAATTACATTTTGATTGGTTGTTATGTCCAGCGATCGTGAGGAGGAAAATCCTGGTTGTTGCATCTTGACAAAAATGACTTTTAAGCAGGATTTAGCTGCATTATTTCGTAGAATCCCAAGACGCCACGAGCAAAGAAAGCAACTAACTGCGGAAAAAGCGGCCTAAAGCAAATGCCAGCTTGCACGTCGAAGCGAAAAATAGGAGGTACAGTTATTCTTTGAGTAACTGTAGAATAACCTTAAGAAAGCCGCATAGGAACCGGCCTAAACATCGAAGTTAGTATGCAAAATGTAACTAGAAGAGGCATTCTTACCAAAGCTGTTTACGGCTGTTTGTGAGGAAAACAACGCCGCTAGCAGTTTTCGTTTTTTTAAACAAGGGCGGTCTTGGCCTGCTCATAGAATTTCAGATCCGCGAAGGCGCGTCGTGAAATCAATAATCGAGAAACTCGAGTGTTTGCTAGCGAGTCTACTTAGGAAAAGCCAAGCGAGCGTGTTCGAAAAGAAAAGCCTTGCAGGTGCCTTATGTCTAACGTCAGGCGCTTTATGCGATAAACCTGAATTCCTTTGCTCCATTAGTTAAATATTAAATGGTCCGAAAGAAGATGCGAATTGCTAGAACGCACTATTGAAATGAGGCGTTACAATCTTGTAACATCTTTTATTTCCGGAAGTCTTTCCTTAATTTATTTTTGTGTCTTTGCCTTCCTTTTTACTATTTTCGTTTGGCCCTTGTATTCTATATGTTTATTTTTATTTTTCATGCTGTCAAGTTTTTCTCTTTTTTATTTTCCTCTATTTTGAGCTTTACCATTGCTACTACTTTAATTATTTTCTTTATATAATATCATTGCTAAATCGAATTTTAACCCTGATGTGTTTTATTATTCTATTTATTCTATTAATACGAAGTCGGGAGTTTCCGATTAGTAAGTCAGTTAAAATAAAATAGTATATTATTTTCTGTCCATTTCATGTTGTGAGATGTTGGAATTTACCTTTCGATGTTTCTGGGAAACCATTCTATAGATATGTTTTACTATAATATTGTGCCTCCCTTTTTTCGATTTCTTCCTGTACAATACACTAGAAATCATCCAGTTTATGTTTCCTGGGTGTCGCATTTAGTCCATATACAATCAATATCGTTTCTGTTTATTTTTAAATTAATAATTCTTTCTTTCTGTTATACAATATTTGTTTCTTATTATGCATATCCCTGCTTGTGCTTACTGGTTGTTATAAGTCATGTGATTATGTACGGCACTTGACTGTGTACCAAATTGGCCTTTTTTGTGGTTTCTGTTACTGCAAGAATGCCATGGTTTCGAATTCTAATATTAACCCTTCTTCTATCATTCTGATTTTTTCCTAGATTTTTGTATTACACTTCTCTTATTTTTCTTTTCAATCTATTACGGGTTTTATTCCACTTACATTGTATATCGTGAATTATATGCTTCTGGTGTTCTATTTTGACTATTTCTTCTCCACTCTGTTCTATTTTACTTTATGATTGTAGTTAGCCCTGAATAGATTTTCCTTTTTGTCATTAATAAAAATTACTTTTTCTTGTAAGTGCGCCATTTGTTCTTATACTTCATCACTTTTAATTTGTCTTCAAAACTTTTAATTTTTTACCTGTTTATTACACTAATCCGTAAATTTCATAAACTTCTATGTCGATTTTCAACTGCTTTTTCGTAAAGTTTCTAAACTCTTACTCTACTTTGTTGCTCTGCCAGCTAATTAAGAAAAGTAGCAAAGTTAGTTGACTTCTTAGCTCGAGCTGGTCGTGGCTTAAACTAGAGACTCTATACAATAATAAAAAAGAGAGGCAAATAGCAACTAACCCAAGCACTGCTGAAAAAAAGGTAGATGTCAAAAAGGCGCTACTAATCCAATTCCTGACAAAGAAAGAGAACAACAATAATGCATAATTAAAATGGCAAGGGATAAGTAAAGAGTAGTATAATTTCTTCGTTACAACTCGGTAGTACAACAAACCATGTAAAACGGTAAAAGGCATTTAAAGCTAACAATCAAATTTCGGGGTGGAGGGGGGGCCCAAGTTAACCAAAGTAAAAGTCATGTATATTAATTAAAAGTTATAAATACTAAGGAAAACTAAATACGTAGTACAAGTTGACAGAAGTATGAGCAATTAGCACTACCGAAATACTGAGATTGCGATATTACTGTATAAATAATATAAAAATAATATAGAGTGATCAAAAATTTTCGTGTCCGGAGTGCTTCCATATAATTTAAATGGAACCACAGCATTCTCGACGTAAAATTTCGATAAGCACATGATATAATAAATATAAGAAAGTAACGTTACTTACTAAAGATAAAATTTTGGGTTCAAGTTGAATTTGCCCAAAGCCCACGAATGCAGGAATATTTTCATGATAAAAATATATTATTAGCAAACAACTGGTTCCACAGACGACAAGTACTTGGTTCAGATTAGTACCGTATTAAATCCCAGAGAATCCTAAATAATTAATTAAAACCTTAATCAATTTAGGGGACAAAAAGAGTTATATACGCACTATCTTGCAAGACATCTATAATTAAGCTTAATTTAACCGAAGAACACACATTTGAAGTAAGAGCCTAGACATTCAATTTCGAAAATAAAATAAAGCTGGCGGCATTGATTTACAAAAATCAATTATATTGCTATGGTTTGATATGCACCACTGATTAAATTAATTAAAATAATTTTGCTGATTTGTATTATTATTTTTACTTAACCCAAATAAATAGTATTATGCCCTTTTTCGTATTTTATTTATCTGCAATTTTATTCTCATAACGCTAGCTCGGTAGACAATCAACTCTATTCAAAGGAGTGAATTCCTAATAATTTGTGAATATTTACTTAAACTGGTGCGCCACTGGCCATTCGAATTTGTTCCAAATACGCAGTCGCAAATGTATGCTGTCAAAACTCCAAAATGGTTCGTATTGTGCTGCGGCAAGCGTTGTTGACATTAAAAACCCAATTTGTTAACGTTCGAAGAGGTATTTATTTAAATCGTAGTGCTTTGGCGGTTATTATTCTCATTTGTTTTAGGAATTAATTTGTCTTATGACGTCAGAAAGGACGCCGATTGAATTTCTGCAATTGTTTAATTTCCACCTAACCTCATAACTGGACTCTGGTTAATAATTTGAAAAGCACTTTTGCTGGAGACTTGAAGATGCTTGAATCTTGTTCAGTACGGTATTGTCTCGCATGCACACAAATTTCTGGATGCTAACTTTGATATTTTTAGGGTTAGACAGTACCTTAAAATTTCGTGTTAGCTTCAATCTTCCCCTATCTGTGCTACTGGTCGGTGTCCTGCACTCCTGCCTGATGGGTCGCAGAGGAAAACGCTGGCTCTAAACCCTCTTTTCGGCTGCAATCCTTCTTCGTAATCTTGATGTGGATGGCGAACGTTTCCTTAGAGATGCTCTTGGAAAACATATTTATTGTTGCGGAAATTGCCACAAACGTTCTCATATGAACTTTAACACCTGCTTAACACAGTGAAACACTTTTTGGCTCAAAATATTTACTTTTATTATATAAAAACTTGTATTCAAAAGGAGCACAAAATTTCATGTCAATCTTATAATTTATTCAATAAAATTGTTATCTGCTGAAGTCCGCTATGAACAAATGCTAATCTAATACTACACAAACGAAAATTAGCCATGTTCAAATCAAATACATTTTGAAATAAATTTACTTACAAATTATTGAATTTAAAAATTTCTTATATCTGAAATATTGTCTACATTTTTAATTGTGAAAATGTCTCTTTGCGCCACTACACGTTTTATTATTTGCTTTGCTCTGTTCACTCGCGCAATTGCACTGATCTTTTTAAAGAGTTCACTTCCTTCATAAATGCTTTCGATGTCCATCTGTTTGCTTTTCACTCGTTTTTTACTGTCTTGCTGTTTGCTTTTCACTCGCTTTATAATGTCTTGTCTACTTCTCACAATTGCTATTTTCTGTCTTTATGTCTGCCTTCTTAATTGCTCGTTGGAACATTATTATTTTTCTGGAATCTTATATTTTTTTAGATTGTTCACAATGTTACCTACTTAGCTATATTGAAATCTACGCTTCATTGACTTGCACATAGCAAACCTTTTTGTGATTATTTATTTCTTTTTGTTTGGCTATTCATTCTGCCCAAACCTAATATTTAATTAATTTGAAATTTGACTGCAACCCTGTGAAAAACAAGCTTTGTACTTTGCGTTCCTTTCTCAATTCATTTATTAATGCTGGCATTTCTTTTCCAATGCATTTACTAAATGAAATTTAAGCTTAGTATTGCAGCTACATAAAACACCCCAACTCTGTGCTTATTCACTTGTTTTCTAAACTGTACTGCAAGCAGAGTAGAGCCTCAGGCATAAGACCATTACAATATATGTAAACTTTTTTACTTAGCGGTGTAGAGGCTGGTGCTTTGTACGCCTTAATCGTCTGACGGTGCAGTGCTCAACTTGGACTGGGTCTGAGTTACAAAGTTGGAGCGAGCTTTTTGTTCTTGCATAGCAACCAGTGTGTATCTTGGTGATGTGTTGACCTTGTTAGCCTATATCTTATGTCAGAAAAATCAATTATAATACATTAAAATAAATTCAAACCTACCGTCACGGTACTTGATACGCATCCAATTCAATAGCTTTCAAAGATATTTTGACAAATTGTTTATCATTGAGAAAAATGAGTTTAATAAATTCTAAAGTGTTCCCACATCGGCAAGTGACTATGATATAATATATTTATTTAAGTACAAAGCAAATCTGGTACTTCAAGGGCTCATTGATATTAACACGAACTACTACAAATCACAATAATTCTAATTTGCAAGTTATGTTAGGGTTCAGCATTTATAACCTCCTTAGCCACAAACTTCAACCCTTCGATAGGTCGGTTATGCCGCCTTTCAAAGATGCTTAAAATGGAGCCTGCACACTGTCCATGCAAATGTATCCAAACTTAAAAATAACTCTCAAGAACATTGCTGGTTTGGTTAATGCAGCCTTTTCTTGAATTTGCAGAATGGAATTAGCGCAGTCACGGTTTTCTTGTACAGGAATCAGTTCACTGAACCGCAGTGTTTTCGTTGATTTAGATTTTGCAGCATTACTCATTGGTCAGCTACGAGATAAACCAACCAACAATCCTAATGAAAGTGAAACTGAACCATCTTCATCTGTGTCTTGTGCCTTACAGAAACCTGAAAACCGGAAAGTTCGTCAAATTCAAGTTGAATTATCGACTTCGAGCCTTGATACATCGTTGATGCATAATAATTAGTTTGTTTTATTGAAAGCTGGAGTGAATGATTGGACGAGAAAACAACTGTCTCTTTAATTTTTTTTAATTTCACTTTTAAGTAAGAAGGCTTAAATATTTATTAAATACGAGAAGACCCTATAGAATTTTATATTTTTTTCTATAGCACATGTTAAAGTGTGCTTTTATCAACTCAAAACAAAAGGTCAAGTTTTACTTTAACAGCAAGGGTAGGTAAAGTAGCACTTTAACATCAAGGATAGATAAAGTAATTTAATTTTCTAACTTTTGTTTAAATTAAATATGACAGCTTCGCATTATCGTGGCAACCCAGTCTAGCTACTGACATTTTGAAATGTCATGGACTGTCTTTATTTTCTTTTGAAATTGTTAAAGTCCTTGCTATAGAAAAAAATATTGTATTATACACGACGATAAAGTTATTTCTATCCACTCTTGAATCATTAACGTCTCGACTTCGTCTCGACGTTAAACGATTCACTCGTGGATAAAATTTAACTTTATCGTCTTGTATAATAAATTACTATATTTAGTAATAATTTATTTAGAATTTTTTATTATTTTATTTTTTAATTATTTGGTTGGGGTAACTAAAAGATTTATTAAACTCTTTTAATTTTATTATCACAACTTCGACCCGAACTAATATCTCTTGACACATCTTTGACTCAACCTCATTCATCACAATTTCAAACCAAGCCAATAAATCTTGACATACCTAAATGCTCTTCAATTTCTTCACACATCCCTTATAATAAAACACTGCTGGACCCTGTGGTTTGAAAATATCACAATTATTTGTGTGGTGAGGGGTTTTAACGAACTTGTGATATCCTCTACATCATTATTGTTAATCATTCCAATATCTCTTCACTCTTAAATGGCAAACTTGTTGAAAGTTTTAACTGCATAAACAATACACTGAAGTTGATAACATGTGCATACTGATTTATATAAGGGCACTGTCAGGGGTGGTCTAAAATTGAAATATCCTGTAATTGGTCGTTCGAATAGCCAATTAAAAATGTTCTTGTAATATTAGAATGTCCTTCTCCGGGTCAATTATATAACATTTGGCAAATTCCACAAATTTGTACTTTGTAGGTTTTATGGTATAATGACTAATAGCTTAACTAATTACTTTCTAATGTTTCACCGTAATAGTGAATTCCAACAGTATAGTCGAAGGCACTTTAACTTGGCAGATACAAAGTTCGCTTTGTATTGTATTAGTATACTAACATACTAATACAAAGCGAACTTTGTACCTGGCAAGTTAAAGTGCCTTCGACTATAATCATTTCAATAACAATAAATAAATAAACAGAATGTGAGAAACACAAGTAAAAAGAAAATTTGGACTTGTCAGCAAAGAACTTAGGAGTAACAATATAAAAAAAGACCGCCAAGAAGGCGCCTGGACTTTCCCATACATTAAACAAAGAATAAGCAACCGACACTGGCGAATAGCAATCGAACAGGCAAGACACGGTACGGGTAACACACGCTGAACTTTGCAAATTTTGTTTGCACAATATGATTCTAACGCATAAGGACTTTTAAATGACTTAAAGTTTATGTGAATCGGATTAACGGTTTTTGAATAAACGGGCGTTAAAGTCGAAATTTTCAAAAAATCGTAGCGGCCTTAATTGGTATGGGAAAGTAAAAAGAAGGTAGTAGTAATGTATAATTTCATATGAGTAGGTCATAGAAAATATAAGCTATACGTTTTAGTTCAGTAAATTTATATTTGACGTAATTATATAACATACTTATTACTGAATCTTATGTTGGTAAAGTTTTTTTGAATTAAGTAATTGATTATAGAAATCAATCGATTAGTGATAATTGATTATCTTTCATTTAGTGTTATTATAGTCATAATTATTTAAAAATAGATAATATTTGAATTCATTTCTTGCTATTTTGATAAGATTAGATCTCGTAATATTTGTTAAATACCTAGACATACAAAAATATTAATAGCATAAGAATTAGTAACGTGTTTGTTTGGAGACAATTCTAGAAAAATAAATGTTTGTATAAAACTGCATCAATATTAACGACAACTAAATGATTTCAATACACTAAACGATTTCTGCAAGAAACATAAGTTGTAAAAGGCAAGATAATAACGTCTGCTGATTGTTATCTAAGGATTAAGTGAACCCTTTCAGACAGTTAAGAACAACTTTTAGTTGGATGCCTACTAATAAGGCGTTGCTACAAATTTCAAGCAGATATTTTTTCCAACTAAAAGGAAGCCTTAATTGAAGGGCAGATAGCTATATTGTCACTTTAGTGTTATTATTTTAGAATAAGTAGTATTACACTATGGGTGTTACCTAGTTATTTGTGGATAATTAGAAAAATTACTAAAAAATTACTAGGAAATTAGAAAATTACTAGGAAATTAGGAGAATTCGGGGAATTGAGAAGAAATTAAGAGAATTAGTAATAAATTAGGAGAATTACTACGGAATTGGAGGAATTACTAACTACTCATCTTATCTTGGGAATTAGTGTGCATCATATTTTTTCGCAGGATACCCCTTCAGTCTTTCCGATTTGGTTTTAAAAGTTTTAACTTAAACTTACTAGCAGTGTTTTATTACACAGCGCTCGTGCTGAATTGCAAAATAATCATCGGCCTTCATCTTGTAAATATATTGCACTGGATCACAACGTGTGGGCTGTCTTTATTTACTTGTAAATAAGCTATTATTGTTTATTATTAATTGGTCACACGTTGTGCCGTCATAGATGTGTTAATGTCTACGTTGCAGCAACTTAAATCTGCTATTTACCTTTAGGTATCGTGATCTTAATCTGTTTTAACTTATATTTTTATGTTATCAAATTCAAATTGCCCTTTCATGTATAGAAAATCAGTAACTACTATTAGAACAAGCTCCTCAAAAATCCGGGGTGGATTTCTTTATCTAGATAGCTTATTTCTGAAATTTGTTGTTGTCATTCTTTATCATTCCCATAGGTCAATATAACTTATGTCAACTATCTGTCAAACAGATTTTAAATCAAAATGACAAATACCAGATCGTTACAATCGTACACAACAATATTAAAATAGTAACTAATTCTTTCATATAAATTCACCTTTTCATAGTCTTTATTTCCTTTTCTAGTTATGACTTTAATACTAAAATCACCCACCTGTCACTTTATCAGCACAACGTTCAGGAAGTCAACCAAACTGCTCCTTTTCGCCTACCAATCGACTCTCTCAAGCACCTTTCAGCAATGAATGACCCCATGAACAGACCAGACGCCCAATCGTCCAAAATCAGCAACTCAACCTTTCCCACAGTATGCAGCCAACAGCCCAAATCTGCAGACACATACTTGCAATAGCACATCCGCCAACCTCCTGGAATGTGCTTCTTTAACCGATGATCCTTCTCTGGAACTCTCCCTTAGTACCAAAACAACTTGACGTATTCCAATTAGATTAATGTATTATGTCAAATGAACTTTTCCAATAAACTTGACTTATTATTCTTCTCCAATGATTCTGCTTTATAGATTAATTATGCTCGCCATTAGTTTTTACCACATACTTGTAATATTCATTAGTTTTATGTCTTTAATTATTCTTCGTATTTTTAAATTTGCATTTTACATTACCACATAGATTTTATTACTACCCTTCTTATTTTATCAAAACATTTTCTCAATAAAACAGGGTTATTTTTGATATTTTAATCACACCAAATTATTTTTCTACATTTCCAAAATTTGTTATTCTTAATCATCGAAACGATATCAATTTTCCTCTTTATCCACTCTAGTCATATCATATTTGATTTAAACCTACTAAATTTCTAATTTATTTTAATCATGTATTTGTCATTCTCTTCAAGCTTAAATATATAAAATATTATCTTATTTTCGAATCCATCTGTTTTTCAAATAGCCTTTTTCCACTCAATTATAAATTCTCTTTTACTTTGTAATTGTATATCAACCAATCACATTTCCACTTTATATGTGACTAGATCTAAATTATTTTCACCCATTGTAATCCCTTAATCTTTTCTAAAATTAATTTTAAACACACACAGGGGTGTATATCATTACATAATTTCTCAAATTTAAAATAATAAAATACCTACTTGTTAATTATTTTATCATTTCTAAATTTTCTCTTAAACATAAACAAGCAGTAATAAATCTTAACTTTTTTAAATATCTTAATAACATTTAAAATTATTTATTCAAAATAAAACATTAACAACGATCTATTCACAAATAACAACTTTTAAAACATTTCTTTACTCAATTTGTAAAGTATGTTACGGTATTAAGACAACTTTACGACACCCACCCAAGGTGAGCATCGCACCACGGAATCAGTCCTGGAAAACTGGCACACTTGCCTGGAGATTTGCTAAAAACAGACTAAAGGCCACGGCTGGAACGCTCAGGGAGTCGGGTGTAAGTCACACGATACGTTTTGGGCAAGCGTGATGAGGCATATATAGGGTACGTCAAAATTATAAGGGCGCCACCAAACCTGACTTTAAATGGGCTCGGGTAACCGGGCTTGGACGGTTAGACGAGGCAACAAGTACGCTAGTTACTACTTGATAAGGGTACTCGAGAAGTATCAAACTCGGATGACAAAATCGATAATTTGAGGTTTGAATCGTTAGTTCGGGTTTGTGCTGCCACTGCGGAGGCGGCTGCTCCACTTACCTGCACACTCCACCACTCAGAGGTCGTCGTACATCTAATCGTGACACTAGCTGTTTATTCTGAAAAAGTAAAGCATACAGGGGTTGTACACAGTAATAAGCCCCGCGCTTGCACAATTGTCTATTGAATGACGTTATACAGGATCAGGCAACGAATGGGTCACCATACTAAACCTAGGGCTTAACGTAAACCCCAGCTGGAGGTAATCGCACTATAACTAAAGCGTACAAATGTTACACACAAAAACAATATCCAAATAGAATATTACAAGAAGGCGTTCGAAACACCTAAAATTAGCAACGCAGCGAAAGTCAATGTTAGCACAGTTACAAACCAAGAATGTACTACTGAATGAATGCGACCAAAGACCATCGCTTACACGGCACATTCGCGTAAAAGGGGTCACGCACTGCACAGCTGATTCATTGCACGAGCGGGTGTTCTTATTCGCCACAGCTCACAAAGCGGTCTCAACAGGTGATGGTACCGTGCCCCCAGAGTACTGTTCAATTATTTCAATAAGCAAAAAGGCCGAACACATGGGCTTACAACAGTTCGAATACAAATTTTGACCCAGCCACCGCGCGAGCATTAGTCACGGGCTGCAGACAGCCTAAGCGTCTCGGGATACAATAATGGCGGCCGTGAGGTAAATGGCTTGCCCAATAATTAACTAAATCACGCCAAAGCGATCTAGAATGCAGTAATTTAGCAAGTTGGCCCTGGGCGATGATTACAAGCGAGGCAATTCAGTTACTCTGCGGCCGGCAAGTTGCACACATAAGCGCGAATACACACATGCTAATGAGTTCTGACCAAACGCAAAGGGGTCATTAAGTTACATAATCTCTTTAAATGGTACCTGGTATTTATTCTGGATTTCTCCTGAGCGGTACGGGTGGCAGTCAGCAGCACCTACATTTGCAAGCACATCTCCTTGGGCAAAGATTCCGCCGGATAATGGCGTAATGTTTCAATGTAGTCGCTCACATGGGATCGGTGTGACAGAAACGTATGGGCATTATTCACGTCCTGCAGCGAGTCCCCAACAACTTGTAGGAATGAAAGAACCACTTTTTTTCACGACATGGCCGGACGTAGCCCCCAACGACAACGCCAAGGAAAACGCGCTCACAAATCGACACGTGCGTCACACACAAGAGCTTCCTGCCGACTCTCCTCTGCTTGCACCCAACATGCTAAACCTAACGGCCGCGTCGGTACGCTGCGCTTCGGCCAATCAAGATGCGTAAGCTCCGGCGAAAAAATCTGGATTTTACGCGCCCATTCAAATCGAGCGTGGCCCGAAAGAAACGGACCGGGATGGCCGCGTCGGTATACAGGGTAATCAGAATCGAATGCGCAACGGGAGAGTTTGCGCTCGTGAATTTTCGTGATGAAAGTTAAACAAAATGTTGGAATCAGATTTGAAGTACAGCTAGGCTGCAGAAACGGCACAGATAATTAGCTAGGTGGCTGAAGAATGCAAAATGGCTTAACACCCCCCTTACTTGAAAGAGAGTTCCTCGAAGTCTCTTACCTAACAACGAGACATTTTGGCTGCGGCGCCACGAGAACTCAAACGACCGGAAACGCTGATACGATAGCTGTACCCCCAAAGGAATTACGCACACTGGCCACCAGATAGGGTACGACAGGAGGGAAGAGAGAAGAGGAAGAAGAAAGACTGGATACGCCAGTAGAAATACGAAAATTGGGTAGGACCCGGCGGTTCGCTGATAGCTAGCACATACTCCCCGGACCACGGGAGACGGGCGACAAAAAGGTAGTTGTCCCAAAAGGAGGGGTACTCCGCCAGGGGTCCACAAAACAAATCTCGTCTGGCTCCCTCGGGGAACCAAACGGGCGAAAACTAGACAGACTAAAGACAGTCTTGCCGATCCTGCTCGACTGCCCCTCCCAACGTAGGAGTGCCACTACAACGGCTAACAAAGCCACGTCGATAAACGACCACCAAAACAACAAACCAAAAAGAAAAGGTAACCGACCAGACCCGAAACGGGTATGGCACGCCCTGCGGTGACGGCCACGAAACGCCAACTGGACCTTAACACTGGGTCCATGACGGTTGCCTAACAGTGCGGTTTTGGGAAGGTGGAAAAATAAAGAGAACAAAGGGGTTGGGCAGTTGTCGCCGGGACACGGTAGATAGTAGTGATGAGGGGGAAAAGAAAGGTAAAGACAGAACATAGAAAAGGAGGGTTTGGGGTTCCAAATTGAAACCGTAAAAAAAACGCGCGATTAGCGCTCGTCAACATCGGGTCAATAGAACGTCTAACACCCATGCACATTTCCGACCAACCATTCCAAAAGAACATGGGGAAAATTTGTCGGGGGGGGGGGGTGTAAGGGATAAGTCCCTCGCAACCTGTCCCACAAGCCACATAAAGAGGGCACGTTGCGCGTCACGGGATCGGCGCATTGTGGGGTTCCCACAACAAGGAAGCTCGCAGAAAGGCAGGGACTACTGAAGATACGGCTCTAAGCCGGCGGTATGGCCGTCAAGGCCTAAAAAGGGGGGGGGTAAGGAAAACGGGCGTTAGTAGGCTAAGCGTCCGTGGGATTGGGTTTTAGGTCTTTCGCGTGCCACGTGCCTTTTGGGGCACCAGTCTCGTCGGACAACTCGTAAGTGGCAAGCGAAACTTGCCGATTGATATAAAACGGCCCTATAAATTTCGGTGCCAACTTGGCGTTAAAATACTTCGCCGCATCGGAAAGTACGTAATTTCGTCGCCAGACGGTATCGCCAACGGCAAACTGAGCCAGGCGCCTTCGCAAATCGTATGTCGCCTTGAAGGCTTTGTACGCCACGTCTAGTCGTTTAACAATGTCTTCATATACCGATCTTAACGCGGGAGTCCGTCGTAATAAGTCTTCGCGACTCTCTACTCGTATTTGTTCCGAAACATCTACCTCCTCGGGGTTATTGGCGCGCGTCGCCTCTAACTGTATCTCTCTGCCGAAATTGGAGAAATATGGGGTCATGCCGGTGACTTCATGTACTGCGGTACGCACTGCGCAAGCGACTTTCGACAAATATTTATCCCACTCCCGGTGGTTGTCTTTCACGTACGACGCTAGCATAGTTTTTAATACTCGATTAACGCGTTCTACGGGGTTGGCCTGCGCATGGTAATGCGCGTTAAAGATAATTCGTGATTTATATGTATCGGTAAGTGGTCGGAATTCTCTACTGCGAAACTGTACGCCATTGTCAACCAAGACGTACTGAGGTGCTCCAAAGAGCAAGAAAACGTCGTTCTCAATTTTCTGAGTCACCGCGGTCGCGGTGGCGGTACGCAACGGGAAGAAAAGGGTAAATTTAGTAAAGTAGTCAGCCACGGACAGAATATACACGTAGCCCTTCTTTGAACGGGGCAACGGCTCTACAATGTCGATAGATATCATTTGCCACGGCTTATCCACCACGGGGTGACGACACATTAAGCCGGCCGGGTGTTTTTGTTCGGGTTTCTGCGCTAGGCACGTCGCGCAACGGTTAACGTAACGGGTCACATCCGCCTTAAGTTTAGGCCAGTAATACTGCTGAGCGATACGGCCGTAGGTCTTATAAATGTCTAAATGGCCTGCGGTAGGTTCATCATGGTTTTTGCGAAGAATCTCGGCACGTTGAGGCTTCGGAACCACCTCTTTCCAACTCGTGTCTTCGTCTAATTCGGGGTATTTTACGTTAATATGTTTAAACAATTTCCCTCGCGATAATTTCCACGCCGAATACTTGAATGGTTTTTCTACGACGAGCGTACACATGCGCCTATACCAACGGTCAGTTTGACTGTCACTCGGCGTCTGAACGCCGGCCTCGGGTTCTCCAGAATCGACGACTGAGACTACATCTATTTCGGGTATAGCACGGGATAGCGCATCCGGGACAACGAGGTCTTTTCCCTTCCGGTGTTTGATCGTAAAGTCGTATTGTTGGATACGAACAGCCCAACGGGCGAGTCTCCCGGTGGGTTCATTATAATTATTTAGCCAGATAAGTGAATGATGGTCAGTAATGACTGTGAAGTGAGTGCCTTCTAAATACGGACGTAACTTCTCTATGGCCCAAAGGACGGCCAAACATTCGCGTTCCGTAACCGAAAAATTACGCTCAGGCTTCGTAAGATTCCGACTAATGTAACAGATGACCTGTTGTTGGCCATCAACGGTCTGAGTCAGCACGGCGCCGATACCAACATTGGAAGCGTCCGTCTGTACGATAAACGGGAGAGAAAAATCGGGACACGACAAAATGGGTGCCGAAACTAGGCATGGGGATGGCCGCGTCGGTATACAGGGTGAACAGAATCGAATGCGCAACGGGAGAGTTCGCGCTCGTGAATTTTCGTGATGAAAGTTAAACAAAATGTTGGAATCAGATTTGAAGTACAGCTAGGCTGCACAAACGGCGCAGATAATTAGCTAGTTGGCTGAAGAATGCAAAATGACTTAACAAGTATATGGATATATCATTGTTATATGAAACCTTCCTCTTATTTTACTGTTCCTTTCATTTATTAGTTTATAGGTGTTGCTGTCATTAAGAATCTTATGAATCTTATAAGGTCCTTCATAGGCCCATACAAATTTTGCACATATTTTCTCTTTCCTATTTGCTACTCTAAGTTTCTTTACAATTACTAAGTCACATATTTAAACTGCGCACGTTTTAATATTTTTCTATTCTGCTTCTCCTCATATCGGTCTTGATTTTTTGTAATCTTCTTCTTGTTCTTTCTAACAACTGAATTATTTCAATATTACACTGTTCTTTTCTCCAAGGTGTAGCTGGTATTATTTGTTTGCACAAAGTAACTGGACCAATATCCGTTGCTGTATTCGGAACATTATTTATAAAACTTTCAACTTGAGGCAAACATTGTACCCATTTATTATGATTTTCATGTGTTAAAATTCTTAAGTATTTGATCACCTCTTTATTGTATCTTTCTGCAATATTACTTTGTGGATGTCTAATACTACAAAAACACATATTTATTCCTTTCCTTTCCAAATTATTAATTAATCTTGAATTTCTGAAATATGTTGCATTAATGACCAATATTCTTCTTGGTTTACCTACTTGTTCTTGAAAATGTTTAATTGATTTGCTAACATGTTTTGTATTACTGCTTTTTGCTGGATATAATTTTATAAATTTAGAACACGCATCTACCATAATCAAAATATGTTTATAACCATGCTGTCCTGTAACTAAATTTCTTAAGTAATCAATAGCTACCAGTTCCATCGGTTCATTTACTCTAATACTTTTAACAATATTCTGGTTTTTTAATTTTTTTTTCTTTGCAAACTGTCAAATTTGGCAAGTATTTTATATTTGTTTAATTATTTTGATGTCATTTTTCAAATAAAAACATTCACGAAACATTAACCAAGTTTTTCTCGTCCCTCATTGTCCAAATATTGTTTGAATTTTCTCAACAACTTCCAACATGTCTTCCCTACTTAAAATCATCAATTCTTTATATTCAATAACTTTTACCAACAAGTTATCTTTAATTTGATAACCTTTATAATTATTTTCTTGACTTTGCAATACTAAATTTCTTAATTCTTGAATTTCTCTTAACGTCTGTTTATTTAAAATTTCTTGTCTTGACATTCTTCCCTCTTCATAAATTTTCTCAATTCCAATTAAGCTTTGTTTCGGTTTTTCATAATTTGGTAAATCTTTTCTGCTTAAGAAGTCCGATCCTATATTTAATCTTCCTGATTTATGTTTAATTTCAAATTCAAATTGTTGTAAGTAGAATGCCCATCTGTATAACCTATCATTATGGAAAGTTTTGTTTTTCAGGAAAGAAATCGCTGAATTATCTGTTTCCAGTTAAATAAAATTACAGTTTATTAATTGCAAATATTATTGCCAACATTTTTTTTTCAGCTATTGTATATCTATTTTCACACCCTTTCAGAATCCTTGAAATAAAACATATTGGTACCTCTATTCCTTCTTGTATTTGAATCAATTCAGCTGATGTTGCTTGATCGGAAGCATCTGTACGAAGTACAAACTTTTTTTAAAATTCGGATATTTTAGTATTAATCCTTCATAAAACCTTTGTTTGATTTCAATGCTTTTTTCTGGTTCTTCATTCCACATCCATTTAACATCCTTTCTTAATAGTTGTACCAAAGGTAACGTCAACTCTGAGTAGTTATTAATAAATTATTTATAATAATTAAAGACACGTAATAACCCTCTTAACGTTTTTTAATTCTTCGGACAAAGTAAATTTTTAATTTCCTCAAGACCTATCTCATTTATTGTAACATCATTCTTACCTATTTCATAGCTTAACTATGTAACAGTCTCCTGCATACATTCACATTTCGATTGATTAAATTTTAACCCGTTTTTATTTAATGTTTCTATTACAATTCCTAAATGTTTTAAATATTGTCCCTCGTTTTTAGAAAACAATATGATATCATCAATATAATGCACACAAAAGTCTTCAAATTGCTTTAAAATCTTCTGCATTGCTCTCACAAGTGCAGCACATAATGTACAAAGACCAAATGGTACCACTTTAAAATAAAAAATCTCCCCATCAATCTTAAAACCTGTATACTTTCTCAACTCTTCATGCAATGAAATAAGCCAAAATCTAACTTTGTTAATATCTTCTTGTCCTATATTCTACTTAACAAACCATCAATCGTTTATAGAGATTCATGTCGTGGCTTTGCAATCTGATTAATTCTGCGTGCATCTAAACATAAACGAAGTGAACCATCACTTTTCTTAACTACTACTAATGGAACCTACAATCTGGCCTTACTCGGATTAAGTGAAACTCATTGGAAAGGTTCGGGGCACTTCACTACAAGCACGGGTAACACAATCTACTTTGCCGGCAGTGATAAAAGTGAGAGAGGAGTAGCGTTCCTAGTGCCTAAAAGGTTAAACGGATGTGTTACTGGATATAAACCTATAAATAGTAGGATAATAGTAATTAAAATCAAATCACAGCCGTGAAATTTAAACGTGATCCAAGTCTATGCAACAACCTCTAATTACTCAGACGAAGACATAGAAGAATTCTACGGCAGTTTAGAACAGACTATCGAAGAAATACCTAAGAGGGAAATATTGATGATAATCGGCGACCTAAATGCCAAAGTCAGAGAAACAAAAGACGAAGACCACTACAGAAACATTGTCGGTAAATTTGGTATTGGCACAAGGAATGAACGGGGCGAACGTCTATTGCAGTTCTGTCAGGAGAAAAACTTCACTTCACATCATATTAGAAGATTATACACCTGGAAACAACCGGGGGATCGCGCTAGTAACCAAATTGATTTCATCATAATTAACGCCCGATGGAGAACTTGCATAATAAACACCAGAACATATCCGGGAGCGGAATGTGGCTCAAACCTTCAATTGTTAGTAGCAGACTACAAGATTAAACTAAAAACACCAAAAACAACACCTCAGAAGAGTAGACCATCTGACAGTGCAGTGGAATACCTTCGTCAAAAAATCAAACCAAAACTAACAAAATTGAAGGCAAACATTAAACCAAGCGAGACACCCGACAAAAAGTGGAACGACTTAAAACATTGCATAGAAAATACAATATCTAAAGCGGAGACCAGCCCGAAAAAACGTCACAAACATTGAATTACACAAGAAACACTTCAAGTAATAGAACTCCGTAGAAAAGTAAAGAATAAAGACATATATACAGAAGAACAAAAACAAGAATTTAAAGATCTTAACAGAGAAATACAAAGAAAATGCAGACGAGACAAGAACGAGTACATTAAAGAGTTATGCCAAGAAATTGAGAGACATCAGAACTCAAACGAAATACGTGATCTTCACGATAAAGTAAGACTAGTATCCAGAAAATTTAAACCTAAAACTCACACTATACAAGATAGAGACGGAAAACTATTATGGCATAAAGAAGTAATAGACAGATGGAGAACATACTGTGAAGACCTATATAATAATTCAGAGGAAACAAACGACGGCATAAGAAATGACAACATTGAAGACTTGGAAATGGAACCGGAATTGTTAAGATCCGAAGTGGAAGAATGCATTAGCAGCTTAAAGACAAACAAGAGCCCGGGACCTGACAATATCACCGCGGAAATCCTCAAAGCGATGGGAGACGAGGGAATAGCAATACTTTACGATCTATGCAACACGATTTGGAAAACTGGACACTGGCCTAAAGAATGGACGCAATCAATCTTCATACCACTCCATAAAAAAGGCTCGAAACAACAATGCCAAAATTGCAGAACAATATCCCTAATTCCTCATGCCAGTAAAATACTACTTAAGATCATAGATAAACGGCTTCAGAAATACTTGGGATATCAAATACCGAACAGGCGGGTTTTGTAAATGGAAAAAACACAAGGGACCAAATTTTCAATATGCGACAGATAATCGAAAAAGCTCGCAAATTTAATATCCCTCTTTTCCTATGCTTCATCGACTACTCGAAGGCATTCGATAATGACGTCTGGAAACATCTCTGGATAGTCTTGAGAGAAATGGGGGTGCCCGAACACTTAAGCCTGCTGATCCAAAACTTATACAAGAACTCAGAAGCAGCGGTAAGGCTCGACAATGACACTTCCAAGCCTTTCAAGATCCAAAAGGGCGTCCGACAAGAATGCATACTCTCACCAAGGCTGTTCAATATCTATGGCGAATACATCATAAGGAAGAGTCTGGAAAACTTCGAAGGAGGATTTTCGGTTGGCGGACAAAAAATTACCAATCTCAGATATGCGGACGACACCACACTAATAACAGCAAGCAAATCAGAATTGGAAGAACTGGTACAAAGAGTAATAAAAAAAAGCAGGGCCCTAGGACTCGAAATCAACATAACGAAAACTAAAATAATGATTGTAGGCAGGAGTAACGCAGCGCAGCCCGAAAATCGCTTGCCTAACATACAAGTGTGGAGGAGTTCATATTTTTAGGCTCGCTCATAAGTTCTAAAGGCGGTTGTCAAAAAGAAATAAGAAGACGAATAGCAATCGCTCGAAACGCCATGACAAATCTGGAAAAGGTGTGGAAAGACAAACATATAACCAAAACCACCAAGATGAAACTGGTACGATCACTAATATATTCCATCTTCCTATATGGAGCAGAAACATGGACGCTGAGCGCCTCGGATAGGAATAGAATAGATGCCTTCGAGATGTGGTGTTGGAGGCGCATGCTCCGAATACCGTGGACGGCGAGAAGAATGACCGCCGCAATACTTAATAAGCTTAATGTCACCGAAAGGCTCTCCAAAAAATGTCGTAGGCGCATTTTATCTTATTTCGGCCATGTGACCAGGACAAATGACACTAGTCTAGAAAGATTAATCGTCCAAGGCAAGGTTGACGGAAAACGACCCAGAGGTCGATCACCCTTGAGGTGGATTGACCAGATAAAAAAGCTGACCAATAAACCACTTAAAGAAGCCAGCGTAAAAGCTCAAGACCGAAACGCCTGGAGGGACGTCACAAACGAATGTTCATGAGATCACGAATCTTCAGTAATGAGGGATGCGACTCGGAAGAAGACTAATGGATTAATAAAATGACTTTTTCGCCAATCGTACTAGAACTGACACATTATTGACAAAATTTTTTTGAGCAAAGTCAAACATTCTATTACATCAGCTGCATCAGCCGTTGCTAGGTAATTTACAATAAAACTGTACAGGAATAATTCAAACATTCCATTACATCAGCCGTTGCTAGGTAATTTACAATAAAACTGTACAGGAATAATATTCCCGGCGTAGGCAGGGAATATTCGAGTACTATTTCCTAATCTTTTTTAACTACTCGTATCGATCGGCGGAAAAATAGTATGTGTATCTTGGACAAAAAGCAACATTTCCAGACTCCTGTGTTGTTGAGCTCGCCATTAGCCTCGCCCAACAATATTCACAGTCGTCTGGGAATGTTACGCTTTCCGTCCTAGATACACAATGCACTATTTTGAACATTCAGTTACTCCATCCTTTACCATTTTCTGTATTTCCTTTTTAACTTGTGCTTTTAATGCAAAAGGAATTGTATATATCTTACTGTTAAAACTTTGTGATTCATCAACCTGCAATCTGTGAATGTACTTCTCTGCTTGCCCTACTTTTTCATTAATAATCTATTTATTCCTGTTAATTATTTCTAATATTTTGCCCTTAAAATGTAGATTTTTCTCTCCTAGTTTCAAATCATTCAACAATACCCCACTATCAGTATAATCATTCTTTACATTCAATATTATATTATTATTAATTATTATACCTTCATTCCATTCTATTGCGTTTCCAGTTAACAAGCCTACGTCTATGCTCAGCGGTAGGGTTACTTCAATGGCGTCGGTTTCGGAAGAGGAGGGTGGGCGTTACCCTCAGCTAGACACTGGATTTGATTGGAACAAAGTTTATTATATTTACACTAACTAACATACAAATAATCTTAGAACTAGGTAACATATATGTACAGAAAAAGAAAAGAAAATGGCGGATTGGCATCCGCGATTGGAAGCGGGTGTGGTCGTTCGGAGGCGGGGCCGGCGGCTTCCTCCTGCGGTTGCAGCGGCGGCGGTGGCGACTGGCGACGGGGCGGCGAGCTGAGAGCAGCGGCGAGCTGAGAGCAGCGGCGGCGGCAACGTCGGCGGCAGTGCTGATCTCCTCGGCGGAGGCGGCGGTTGGCGGCTTCCTTCTGCGGTTGCAGCGGCGGCGGTGGCGACTGGCGACGGGGCGGCGGGCTGTGAGCAGCGGCGGCGGCAACGTCGGCGGCAGTGCTGATCTCCTCGGCGGAGGCGGCGGTTGGCGGCTTCCTTCTGCGGTTGCAGTGGCGGCGGTGGCGACTGGCGACGGGGCGGCGGGCTGTGAGCAGCGGCGGCGGCAACGTCGGCGGCAGTGCTGATCTCCTTTGGCGGAGGCGGCGGCTGGCGGCTTCCTTCTGCGGTTGCAGCGGCGGCAGTGGTGACTGGCGACGGGGCGGCGGGCTGTGAGCAGCGGCGTCGGCAACGTCGGCGGCGGTGGTGATCTCCTGGGCGGAGGCGGCGGCTGGCGAAAGTGGCTTTCCAAAGACGGCAGGCAGCAGAGTCCAATGCGTAGGATTGGCTCTAAGTCCACGAGGGTGATAGGCTCTGGAAAGGCTGGAGCTGCTAGCTGGTCCTGGAAGCTGAAGTGGCTCGAACTCCAAGTCCCACGAAGACGGTAGACAGCTAAGTCCAGTAGATGAAACGGCTGGTGGTCCTGGAGCTGAAGTGGCTGCTGGTGGTCCTGGAAGCTGAAGTGGCTGCTGGTGGTCCTGGAAGCTGAAGTGGCTGCTGGTGGACTCTCCTTGGCTGAGTGATTTCTTACTGCCAGCGTCTGACTATTTAAAGGAGCCAGTCCTTTGTCCAACGCGATCTCGACGCTCATTGGTCGAAGTAGAAGGGATGTTTTGCCCGATTTCGATATATTTCGGATTTATAGCGTTTAATTGAGCGGCGTGATCAATTATCGACTTGATTTGAGTCGTAATCAAAAGTTGTTGAAATGGCGATTCTAACGACACCCAATTTGCTATGTTTTGAGTAAAAATTAGCTCAACTTGGAATTTTTAATTCCGTGTTCCGCGTAAAGCTTAATTAAGCATTACTCTTATGGCGTATGTTCAAAAGTTTATTATGCTTCGATCGGTTGCGCGCTATTTTTATAAGACTTTTGAGACCAATTACGCTTTTCTGGGATGCTTCCTTCCGTTGATTATACTTTAATTTGTAATATTGTATCCTTGCCCGCTGTATTTTGTCGTGGCCCTGATTTCTCCGTTACAAAGATGCGTTTCTGCTGGGCCGCTGAATTTTCGGCCGCTCTCTCGGGCGCGCTCGGGCCGCATGTATTTGCTGTCTGATGGAAAAATTGCTTTTACTCCACCTGTATATGTGCTAGCGCCCTGGTGTTTGTTTTATTAGGTGGCGGTTGATTTTTCCTATCGGCAGGTACCCTTATGTGGGGTTTTGGATTTGGCGCACTCTGATTTAAGAGCGTTTTAGTGATCGAACTTGGTTTATTAATTTTCGCTGCGGCGCCGTTTGGTCGGCTTCCGTTGTTGAGGTTTGGCGATCCGTTGGCCCTTTTATTGCAGCGGTTTATACTTGCGAATTGGTGCTTCTTTGAGTTCGCGTGCCGCGATTTATTGTTTTATGGGGGTAACGGTTTTCTTACAATTTTTGTAGGATCGAGGCGATTTGCTGGTGAACAGATGTTTGAGCTCTTTGTTTTGTTCGCCGTGTACTTGGCGACGCAAATTTCCTTTGTTGCCTTGTTCTGTTCACTGTTTCATATTAATTCCCCCCTCCTTTGGCGTCCTCGATCCGTGCATGAAGTTCTACGGGGCTGGGGAAAGGGCGGAGTTGGTCGGCGTGAATTTTGAGGGCCTGTTGTCCTCTCTGGACCCTATAGATGCTTGGGCCAAGCTGGTCCAGGATTCGGTGGGGTCCACTCCATTTTGGTTGGAACCCTGCATGGATCCCGGCGATGGCGTCTGAGAGCGGGTGGTTTTTCACCATGACCAGCTGCTGGGGTTGAAACGTGGGGTTGTCGGCGTCCGGTGCTTCTTGGCGCTGGGCGATGGCTCGGTTTCGGATGCCTGTGTCCCGTGCTCCGCGGTTGTGGATCCGTGGTTCGTGGGGCGTTTCGGGCAGCAGCGTGGGTTGTCGAAACCTCTATTCCCCGGGGCGGTCTAATTCCTTTCCGAACATGGCGTATGCTGGGGAACACCCTAGGGCGGTGTTATGGCGATTCCGTAAGTTAAATAGGGTCGCGGGAAGATGCTTGTCCCACTCGCGATGGTTTCCTCCTTGTAGATGCAGGCGGAGCCCCTTTTTTATTTCTTGATTCCTTCGCTCCGTTGGGCTGGCTCGGGGGTGATAGATGGCGGTTGTCCATGGCTGGATATCCCACTCCTGGCAGGCTCGCATCCATTGTTCACTGATGAACTGACGTCCGTTATCGGTCAGCATGGCGCTCGGGTACCCAAAGCGGGGAAAGACTTCATTTCGCAAGGTGCGGATGATGATGGGGGCGGTGGCTTTGGCTAAAGCGAAGGCTTCGGTCCACCGGGTGAAGAGGTCGGTTATTACCAGGATGAACTTCTTCCCGGTGGCTGACGAGGGGTAGGGCCCCATGAGGTCGAGCGCAATCGTGTCCCACGCTCGGTTGGGTTGGTGAGGCCTCAGGGTGGCTTTGGCTTGGTGGCGGCCCTTCTTGCATCTCAAGCAGAGCAGGCATTGGCGGATGTAGTTCCGGACATCTTCTCGTAAACGCGTCCAATGAAAATGTGAGCGGATGGCTCGTGTTGTTTCGGCGATGCCGGGATGTCCAGCTAAGTCTTGATCATGGTATTGGTAAATGACCCTGGGTCGGCTTCCCTCCGGGACAACCAGTCTTGGGCCTTGATCCGTCTTGTGGTAGAGCAACCCATCCTCTATTCGATAATTCTCCTGGACGGCTACGAGATCCGGGGTTGGGTCCTCGGCGAAGTAGCTTTGGTGCCATGAGTTGACTAAATCGTGACAGTAATTATCCTGCCTTTGGTCCTGTGCAATGGTCTCCCATAACGTTTCTTCGACTGCGTCCAGCAGGCTTAGGGATGGCCTGCCTGGTGGCTCCGTGGCGGTAGCATGGCTGCTTGCCCGTTGATACCTCGGTGAGTCCTCACCGTGTGGTGTTTGGCTGCTGGCCGCCTGATTTCCTGTAGCGGGTTCCTGGAACCTGGGAAATCCTTTCTTAGCGGGTTGGCTGGCCGTTACACGTTTTTGGGCGAAGCGCTTGTTGTGAATGGGAGGCAGCAGTACTGTCAGGTCATCCCACACTGCTTCGGCCGGCTGTCCAGTCGGCTGTCGGGATAGCGCGTCCGGCAACTCGTTGTGCTTTCCGGGGCAATGCTCGATTGTGAAGTGGAACTCCTGTAGCAGGAGAGCCCAACGGGTGAGTTTAGCTCGCTGGTCCTTCAAGGTGTTGAGCCAGGTGAGGGCGCGGTTATCGGTCCGGAGGGTGAACTGCCTGCCTTCTAAGTAGGGTCGATATTTTTTTATCGCCCATACGGCGGCTAGGCACTCTTGTTCGTTGGAGTGATAACGCTGTTCGGCTGGCAGGAACCGGGTGCTGGCGTAGGAGATGACGTCTCGACCTCCATCGGGACGTTCCTGGTAGAGCACGGCGGCGATGCCAAATTTGCTGGCGTCTGTTTGTAAAATGAAGGGGCGAGAAGCATCGGGTCGGGCTAACTTCAGCGGTGTCTGAAACAATTGTTTCACTTGGTGAAATGCTTGCTGAACGTCTGGGGTCCAAGTCCAGCGCTTTTTAGTGCTTAGTAGGTCGGTGAGAGGGGCCGCAACGTCGGCGAATCGGGGAATGTACTCGCGTAGCCAATTGCATATGCCTAGGAACTGTCGTAACTCCTTTCGGTTAGTAGGGGGCGGGGCGTTGGTGACCTGCTGTACGTGACCTGGTTGAGGTTCGTTTCCCTCTGGGCCAACGATATGCCCTAGGTAGTGCAGTGTGGATTTCCCGAAGTGGCATTTTTCTGGCGAGCATATGAGCCCATGTTCCTGTAGTCATTCGAATACCTTTCGGAGGTGTTGAAGGTGCTGCTTCCATGATTCCGAGTAAATGATGATGTCATCTAAATACACGAGGCAGAATTTATGGAGGTACCCCACCAGTACTTCCCGAGCCATCAGCCTTTGAAAGGTCATTGGTGCCGTCTTGAGCCCGAATGGCATGACTCGAAACTGATAGGCTGCGCCATCCGGAGTCGTGAACGCGGTGTAGGGTTTGGCTTGGGGGTGTAAACTTATCTGCCAGTACCCCGACTTTAAGTCAAGTGAGGAGAAGATGCTCGCTGAACCTAGATCTTTGATGGTTTCGTGGATCAAGGGTAGTACCGCCGGCTCATTGATGGTGGCTTCGTTTAGCCTACGAAAGTCCAAACAGAACCGGGGCGTAGAATCCTTTTTCTCCACGATGACGATTGGCGAGTTATGTGGTGACTGGCTAGGCTCGATGAAACCGCGTGCCAGCATCTCTTCTACTTGCTCGGCGATGATCTTCTTTTTTGTTTCGGAATATCGGTAATTTGGGCTGCGTATAGGGGCATCGGTTTTTACATGAATCTCGTGCTGCAGGGTGCGCGTAGGTGGCGCCGAGGGCCTCCAAATTTCGGGGAAGTCTTCTAGTAGCTGATAGAGGTGGTGTTCCTGCTCGCGAGGGAAGTCATGCTTCAACTGGGGAAGTTCCATCGGGTCATTCGCTGGACGCGGGTCGTGTTGCTCGACCAGGCCATGAGTGGTTTCTCGGGTCCTCACGCCGTGGTGTATGCAACGCCGTGCGAAATCAAAGGTAGCCTCGTGTTCCGTAAGCCATGGTAGACCGAGAATGATGTCCTCCCTTAAATCCTCTGCTATGATGCACTGTATGACGTAGTTATTTCTACCGATCTGCATTTCCAAGCTTGTTTCTCCTCGTAGTGTCAGGGTTGCCTGTTCTTTGGCCATTTTGGCCGTTCTTTGTGCGTAGCTACCCGTCTCAGGATGCTGCACTAGCTTGGCGCTAATGAAATTATGCGTGGCCGCTGAATCGATCAGGGCACGCATCTCCCGCTGTGGTGATCCGAGGTTCACCATGATATACGGGAGGTTGTGGCAGTTGGCCGTACTTATCGTGGAGCATTGGGTTGGGCCCTGGGCGGTGCTTCGGCCTCGACGTGCCCGGGCCTCCGCCAGTTTTCCGGCGGCGGTAGCTGTCTTGCTTCGGGGGCGTTCATGGGGGCGTTCATGGGGGCTTCTCCTGTTGCCTGTGGCGCTGGCCGGTGGCGTCGTGGGCAATCCTTGTTGAAGTGGCGTCCCGGGCAAAAATAGCAGCGGGGTAGATTTGGCTCGGCTGGCTCTCGTGGGCGTGTCTCGCGGTTTGGCGTTGGTGCGCGGTCGTCCATGTCTTTCTCAATCGCAGCCACCTTGTCCAATAGTTCCTCAATTGTTTCCGGCACAGCGACACGTAGATAAGGCCGAAGGGCCGGTTTTAACAGTTCTATCATTACGGGAATGCTGGCTCCCATTGACGGTTCGGTGTCCAATCGGCGTATCAGTTGTATCTTCCGAAGAAGAAAGAGTTCGCCATTTTCTTTCTGTCCCTGTTTTTGCCCGTAGAGCTGTGTTTTCAAGGAGGCTCGTACATCTGCGCTATCGAATTTCTTTAACAGCCTTTCTTCAAATTCATTCCAGGAGAGTGGGAGTGAAGCGTATGGTTTCCACCATTGGCTAGCCTTCCCCTGGAGACAGTTTGTGGCTACTTTCATTAGTTCTGTTGTAGTACATCCGCTTTGCGCATGGTAGCGGGCGCACTCTGCGATGAACTCTTGGGGGTGGTCTAACCCCTCGCCCTTAAATGTTGGTGGAAGATCGACTTTCTTGGGCACAGCCATTCGGCCCAAAAGTGCCTGGAATTGTTCGTCGGTTAATGTGATCGTTGGTGCTGTTGGAGCTTGTTCTGGGCGCCACTGGGTGTTTTCTACCACTCCCAGAAGTGGTGCTGGTTGATTGGTTCCTGCTGCTGTAGCTGCTAGGTTCGCAAGGTGGTGTGCCATTTGCTGTTGGTTGTCTTCGTTGACTTCCTGTCGCACTGGGCTGGGACTTGGAGGCGGTGTCCTTTGTCCATATGGAAATGAGGGTGCGCTGTCTTCTATTATTTCCGAACTGTTCAGACTTCCTCCTTGTCGCGGTGTCCGCTGAGGTTCCTCGTTGATCCTTGGCGGAGTTGTCTCCATGTTTCCCTTCCTTCTTGACTTCACCATTGTAGTGGGCGTGACTTCCCTCTGGTGTCCACCACAGGTTTGCCCCACGTTCCGGGCGACAATTAACAAGCCTACGTCTATGCTCAGCGGTAGGGTTACTTCAATGGCGTCGGTTTCGGAAGAGGAGGGTGGGCGTTACCCTCAGCTAGACACTGGATTTGATTGGAACAAAGTTTATTATATTTACACTAACTAACATACAAATAATCTTAGAACTAGGTAACATATATGTACAGAAAAAGAAAAGAAAATGGCGGATTGGCATCCGCGATTGGAAGCGGGTGTGGTCCTTCGGAGGCGGGGCCGGCGGCTTCCTCCTGCGGTTGCAGCGGCGGCGGTGGCGACTGGCGACGGGGCGGCGAGCTGAGAGCAGCGGCGGCGGCAACGTCGGCGGTAGTGCTGATCTCCTTGGCGGAGGCGGCGGTTGGCGGGTTCCTTCGGCGGTTGCAGCGGCGGCGGTGGCGACTGGCGACGGGGCGGCGGGCTGTGAGCAGCGGCGGCGGCAACGTCGGCGGCAGTGCTGATCTCCTCGGCGGAGGCGGCGGTTGGCGGCTTCCTTCTGCGGTTGCAGCGGCGGCGGTGGCGACTGGCGACGGGGCGGCGGGCTGTGAGCAGCGGCGGCGGCAACGTCGGCGGCAGTGCTGATCTCCTCGGCGGAGGCGGCGGTTGGCGGCTTCCTTCTGCGGTTGCAGTGGCGGCGGTGGCGACTGGCGACGGGGCGGCGGGCTGTGAGCAGCGGCGGCGGCAACGTCGGCGGCAGTGCTGATCTCCTTTGGCGGAAGCGGCGGCTGGCGGCTTCCTTCTGCGGTTGCAGCGGCGGCAGTGGCGACTGGCGACGGGGCGGCGGGCTGTGAGCAGCGGCGTCGGCAACGTCGGCGGCGGTGGTGATCTCCTGGGCGGAGGCGGCGGCTGGCGAAAGTGGCTTTCCAAAGACGGCAGGCAGCAGAGTCCAATGCGTAGGATTGGCTCTAAGTCCACGAGGGTGATAGGCTCTGGAGAGGCTGGAGCTGCTAGCTGGTCCTGGAAGCTGAAGTGGCTCGAACTCCAAGTCCCACGAAGACGGCAGACAGCTAAGTCCAGTAGATGAAACGGCTGGTGGTCCTGGAGCTGAAGTGGCTGCTGGTGGTCCTGGAAGCTGAAGTGGCTGCTGGTGGTCCTGGAAGCTGAAGTGGCTGCTGGTGGACTCTCCTTGGCTGAGTGATTTCTTACTGCCAGCGTCTGACTATTTAAAGGAGCCAGTCCTTTGTCCAACGCGATCTCGACGCTCATTGGTCGAAGTAGAAGGGATGTTTTGCCCGATTTCGATATATTTCGGATTTATAGCGTTTAATTGAGCGGCGTGATCAATTATCGACTTGATTTGAGTCGTAATCAAAAGTTGTTGAAATGGCGATTCTAACGACACCCAATTTGCTATGTTTTGAGTAAAAATTAGCTCAACTTGGAATTTTTAATTCCGTGTTCCGCGTAAAGCTTAATTAAGCATTACTCTTATGGCGTATGTTCAAAAGTTTATTATGCTTCGATCGGTTGCGCGCTATTTTTATAAGACTTTTGAGACCAATTACGCTTTTCTGGGATGCTTCCTTCCGTTGATTATACTTTAATTTGTAATATTGTATCCTTGCCCGCTGTATTTTGTCGTGGCCCTGATTTCTCCGTTACAAAGATGCGTTTCTGCTGGGCCGCTGAATTTTCGGCCGCTCTCTCGGGCGCGCTCGGGCCGCATGTATTTGCTGTCTGATGGAAAAATTGCTTTTACTCCACCTGTATATGTGCTAGCGCCCTGGTGTTTGTTTTATTAGGTGGCGGTTGATTTTTCCTATCGGCAGGTACCCTTATGTGGGGTTTTGGATTTGGCGCACTCTGATTTAAGAGCGTTTTAGTGATCGAACTTGGTTTATTAATTTTCGCTGCGGCGCCGTTTGGTCGGCTTCCGTTGTTGAGGTTTGGCGATCCGTTGGCCCTTTTATTGCAGCGGTTTATACTTGCGAATTGGTGCTTCTTTGAGTTCGCGTGCCGCGATTTATTGTTTTATGGGGGTAACGGTTTTCTTACAATTTTTGTAGGATCGAGGCGATTTGCTGGTGAACAGATGTTTGAGCTCTTTGTTTCGTTCGCCGTGTACTTGGCGACGCAAATTTCCTTTGTTGCCTTGTTCTGTTCACTGTTTCATATTACAGTACACTTGACTTGGCAACACTTATTTTCTTGGAAGCCACTTTTGGGTTCTGTCGAATATTTAATTAACCCCTTTAAATGAATCCATCTATTTTTATTCCCAATTGTTGAATCACTTCGATCCTCAATACAATATCCACACTCAAGGCTTTTACTATGAACAATCTAACAACACTTTCCCATTTATTAACAATTATTTTAATATTTAACATGCTATTAGTAGTTGAAATTTTCCTTCTGGTTGCAGATAACCAATCTATATTATTAACTTTAATTATGTTCTTACGTAAGACATCGAAATTCTTTAAAATTGTTTCCTCTTTTATCAAGGAAGCCATTGCACCACTATCTATTAGTGCTAGATATTCATTACTATTTAAATTGACTTTTATTAATGGTAAAGTTGAAATTTGATTTTCTTCCCCCTTTTCTTCTAGTAAAAATTTTCCATTATTCTCAAAAGTAGTTTTAAAATTCGTGATGTTATTAATTAAATTAATTAAAATTGAAGTTTTTTTTATCTGAGAGCTCTTCGTAAACCTCAGCTACTTCCATCCGATTTTCTTGCATCGGTCTCTCTTTATTATAATCTTGCCTATATACAGTGTTTACATATTGACGATTAGGATATTTATTTCTTGCCTCTCCTCGATTCGTTTTCTTTTTATTTTTCCCCTCAATTATTGCATGGTATCTTTTCCTATCATAGTTATTATTATCATTTCTATCCTGGTAGTTCCTATCATAATGGTTGATATGATTCAGGAGGCACGCGAGGGCCTCCATTATCAATATTAATTCAATTACGCCCTCGCCACGCAACAAGGACAGGACGCGGCATTAATTACCAGATAGCAAACACCCAAAGACGCAGTTTTAACATCTGCATAACAACAGCCGTCCCAAAATTTGCAAGGAGCTACCGCATTACTGCCCAGAGCATAACCGTCATAAACCCATCAAAACAAAGATGACAACGCAACAAAGGAAGTGTTCCGGGCAGTAACCCGCTCAGGGACACAGGGAAGCTGGCGCATTAATTAAAAAGGGCCAACATTACGCGAATTGAGGTGTTGGTTTTTCCTTTTTACTATTGTTATAAGGCCAGGGTAAACATAAGCGACGCACGTATGAAATAATGTCAATCCGCCGCCGCCTGCGGTAGAAAGCACTTCTCCAAGTACGCAAATAGGTGAAATAACAGCACCATAAAACTATAAAGTTTACGAAGGTTGAAGCGACCAGAGGAACATACAGTTTTAGGAATAAGCAGTTTTGGAAAATAAAACCCAAAGGGCACCAATAAACGCCGGCACCAGATAGTCTGGAATAAATCCGGGTCTTAAACTCGCATTCAAATCAAGGAACAATGAAAACCCACACCGCGAGAGCTAATTAAATTAAAAACACCGGCCACCGGAGGATGCGAAAAATCGCCTAACCAGTGGGAGCACGGGCCAGCAATTCCGCGTGCTAAGAAGTCCGCGAATCACAACCGCGCAGCTTCTATTGTAGAAATAATTTAATTAATCCTAACTTTGTTAATATGCGGGCGAAACATGTCGAATAAGGACTCAAAATTCGAGTCTTTAGGAGACGAAAACAGTGCACAGGCGTTCTACAAAATAGCACTTCGCGACCAAAAATCCGCACCGCGGCCAAGCGGCTTGCATTCAAGAAAGGAAATTACAACTCCCAACTTTATTAATAGGAGAGCAAGACCTATCGAATAAAGGCTCAAAATTCAAGTCTTTAGAAAGCGCAACCAATGCAGAGGTTTTTTTCCTCTTGCTACGAGATTGTTAAGCCCGCAAACGCCGCGGCATCTAAAATATCAGCGTCACAACCGCGCGGTTTCTATTGTAGAAATAATTTAATTAATCCTAACTTTGTTAATATGCGGGCGAAACATGGCAAGGAAAAACTCAAAATTCAAGTTTTTAGAAGACAAAAGCAATGCCCATGTCGGCGACAAGATAGCGCTTCGCGCCGCGGTGATCAAAGCCGCGAATCCAATTCGTATCAAATTTGCAAACGTCCCCACTGCCGTTCAGCCAATCGTGAGCGAGGAATCGGCAAACAAAACCTCTTCGAGGACGCCACTCCCCCCCACGCACAATCAGTCTCATATTTTTTTACAGACTTCCAGCGCCTGTTCGGCCCCTCACCTACCCCCGACCCCGAGTCGCCCTTGACCATCAAGGCACGCCGGTGTCTACAGGTGCTACCGCCCTTGGAATCGCCCACCGCCGCTGCCCACCGCGCGGACATAGCATCCCCGCAGCATTGCCCACGGACCCCGGAGCTCCGAAACACGCCCACGGGACGGGAAGCCCTGTACGCCCAGACCCCGCCCGGACCCCGCCGTTCGCACCGCCGCCAGTGCTAGGACCTCCGCCGCCCCCGGAAGTGGGATGTGGAGTTGGAGCTGCACCTAAGCGCCGAGGAGACACGGGAACTGCAGTCCTTGTGGGACGCATACTGCGCCACCGCCGAGCCGAGTCGCCGCCCCCAGCTCCCCACCGTAGCCCTGCCGGCCCGAAGCGAAGTCCAGGGTACACCCCACTACCGCAGGAGGGACCCGCGGCAGACCAAGGAGCTCCGCGACAGTCCCCGGCCGCCCCTCCGCTCCTCTCCGGCGCGCATACCGTCCAGCCACCGCCGACACCGCCGCCGCCAGTCGCCATCGCCCAGGCGCCGCAGCCATCCGGCCCAACGAGCCCCCAGCGCCGCTTCCAGCGCCAGGACCTCCGCCGCCCCCGGCACGCACGCCCCTCCCCACGAAAGGAAGAGCCCCGGGACAAAACACGACGACCCCACGCCACCAGAACCTTCGAGGCGTCATCAACTAAATAGCCCATTTTTGTATATATCTTCGAAAAATAAAAAAACTTGTGTAAATATCATTTTTTTGTTTTCCCTCTCTTTCTCTCGTGCTCTCGCACTTAGGTCCGCCCCTCCTACCGGGAAGAACACCATTGGCAGACTAAGCTGCCAGGGCCAAATCAACAAGAGTCGCCATTAGTAGGAGTTAGTCCTCGCCCGCCCTCCAACGAGGCCGCGGGACCGAGTCGTGTTATGGTTATTGTAATTTCTTTCATAATTATTAAAATTATTCCTATTCTGGTTACTCCTCCATCTATCAGAATTCTTACTGTAGTTATTTGTATTAAAATTCCTTTCACCTGGTCTGCAATTATTATAATTATTTCTGCCAAAATGTAATTCATTCTGTTGTAAGTCCTCAAATTTTCTTTTACTATAATTTTTTAAATTTAGTAATTTTTTTCTACTGTTATCCTTATTATTAAAAATTGCCATATCAAAATTTCTTACTATTTCTAAGAAATATTTCATAGTTTTAATGTTTTGTACAGCTCTTGTAATTTCCCCTTCTAAATGTCGGGGTAAATGTTGCACTATTTCTTGTTCAGCTAATTTAGGTGTTAAATGCTATGCTTTATTGAATTTATGTATCAAATACATTTCACACCTACTACCTCTTTCTATATACCTTCCTATTGTCAATTCGGTTCTTACTTGTGCTTGATGTGTATTACTCCAATATTGATCCATAAATAATTTCCTAGATTTTTCATAATTGTTATACTTTTTATTAATTATACTACGCCATACATCTGCATTACTTTTAATAATCATATTAATTATTTGTAACCTCTTGTTATCATTATGAACTGTCTTCATTATATCATCTAATTTCACTAAATACGTCATGGGTTATTCTCCTATTCTTCCCTCAAAAAATAGGTAACATGTCTGTTTGAACTCTCATGTTATTTACTCCTTGGTTACCATTTAAATTTGCAGTGTCATCTTGTATTATTCTTAACCGCTCTTCTACCTCCTTAAATTTCGTCGAATTTTTGTCTGTTAATAAATTAATATTCCTTTCATTCTTTGAAATTTCTCCCTGTATTACCACTTTATTTTCCTCTGCCTTCCTTTCCATTAAATCAACTCTTTCATCTATACACTCTTTTTGTGTTCTTATCTGGTTTTCCACTGTTAGTTTAATTCCCTCTAATCTTCTTTCCATCTCTTCCTTATTCTTGTCTAATTTTTCTCGTACCTTTTGGTTCAAAGTTTCCTCCAGTTGTTTAATTCCTTCTTTCCTTTCCAATTTTTCTTCATTAATTTTATTCCTGTTTCAGAGATTCCGCCATTTTTAATTTAGTTTTATTCACATTGATTTTAATCAAATCTAATCTGTTTCCCCTTTTATCTGCATTGATCTTACTTTCCTGCGTTATCTTCTTTGCAGTATCATGTATTGAAGATTGTAATCTGCTTTCCCTTTCCTCTACATCCTTCTTACTTTCCTGCTTTAGCTTCTCTACAGTATCATGTATTGAAGCTTGCAATCTACTTTCCCTTTTTGCAGCATCTTTCTTTATTTTTTGTAAATCTTTCTTACTTTCCTCTGCATTTTTCTCAATTGAATTCTGTAATCTGCTTTCTCTTTTTTTCTGCTTTCTTCTCATTTTCTTGCATCATTACCATTAGCTGATTCAAATTCCCATCGGTCTTCGTTTCTTCTACCTGTACTCTTACCTGATTTCCTTGTACACCTACATCTTGCTGTACTTCTTCCATTTCTACCTCAGCATCACTTGCTACCACTTCTATTTATTCCTGTTCCTCTCCTTTTTCCTCTTCTGTCCTTTTACTTTTTCGTGTAATCCGTTTATTAGCCATATTTTATTTTAAATTTTCAAAACTTATTTACTTTTATTAGGACCTTTGATTAAAAAAAACTATCTGTTTTGTTCTACAATTATTGACAATTAACCTTCTTACCGCTTTTATTGAATTATTAATGGTTGTCTTGTATAATTGTATTTTCAAATTGAGTATTAAATCTGACAAATATTACCAAGTGATCTTAACCTGTTTTTAACTTATATTTTTATGTTATCAAATTAAAATTGCCCTTTCATGTATAGAATATCAGTAACTGTTATTAGAGCAACCTCCTGAAACATCAGAGGTGGCTTCCTTTATCTAGATAGCTTATTTCTGAAATTTGTTGTTCTAATTTTTTACCATTCCCATAAGTCAATATAACTTATGATAAATACCAGATTGCTACTATTGTACACAACAATATTAAAACAGTAAGTAATTCTTTCATAAATAATTTACCTTTTTATAGTCTTTATTTCTATTTCTAGTTGTGACTTTAATACTAAAATCACCCGCCTGTCACTTTATCAGCACAACTTTCAGGAAGTCAACCAAACTGCTCCTTTCCGCTTACCAATCGACTCTTTCAAGCACCTTTCAGCAATGGATGACCCCATGAACAGACCAGACGTCACAATAGTACAAAATCAGCAATTTTACCTTTCCCACAGTACTCAGCCAACAGCGCAAATCTGCAGACACCTATTTACAATATCACATCCGCCAACCTCCTGGAATATATTTTATTTAGTTATTTTTATTTATTTATTTAATTAGCACTCAGCCAACAGCCGTTAGGCCAATTACAGGCATCGCTGTGCAGTTATGAGGACTTCCAACCCCACTAACGACTGCCATGATGTTGTATGACCGCCGGGACCAACTTTTTTCCGTGATAGCCGTACCACGAGGCGCCGAGAGATGCAGCCGTGGAACTCCCATCCAAGCTCTGACCAGAGACAGCGTTGCTTAACTCTGCTGATCGAACGTGGACGCTTGTTCAAGCTACACCACTCGGGACCTCTTTGGAATGTGCTTCTTTAACCGATGATCCTTCTCTGGAACTCTCCCTTAGTACCAAAACAACTTGACGTATTTTAATTTGATTAATGTATTATGTCAAATGGACTTTTCCAATAAACTTGACTTATTATTCTCCTCCAATGATTCACCTTTATAGATTAATTCTGCTATCCATTAGTTTTTACCACATACTTGTAATCTTCATTAGTTTTATGTCTTTAATTATTCTTCATATTTTTGTATTTCCATTTTACTTTACCACGTAGATTTTATTACTACCCTTCTTATTTATCAAAACATTTTCTCAATAAAACAGGGTTATTTTTGATATTTTAATCACACCATATTATTTTTCTTTATTTTCAAAATTTGTTATTTCTCAATAATCAAAACAAATTACATAACGATATAAATTTTCCTCCTTATAATAATAATAATAATAATAATAAATCGTCTTTTATTATCTCCATTGTTTACAATAATTTATAAATTAGTAAAGATACACACAAAAAACATAGCGTAAAGGAGCTTTCCCAAGGCGGAGTTCAGCATTTTACCGTTCGGTTAGCTGTTCTAACACTCAACCCTTGCCAATAAATAAATTAAATCTAATATTATATAGCTATATCTTATATATATTTCTAAAAGTCCTGACTGACTCACTGACTCACTCACTCATCAACGCCCAGCCCAAACCCTTGGACCTAGAAAGCTGAAATTTTGCACAGAGGTTTCCTTTATGATGTATACAAGGAATAAGGAAGGATATTTCGAAATTCAACCCCTAAAGGGGTAAAATGGGGGTTCCAATTTTGTATGGAGAAATAATATTAAATAGACATTTCGACTTGAAACTTCGTAGGAGTACTCCTAAAAACAAATAATCAAACACGTATTTCGTGATTTTCAGAAAATCAACCCCTTAGGGGGTGAAATGGGGTAAGTAAGCCTAAAAATCGATATGGGTGTCGTTATTGAGGTTTTTTGGGACGTTGATTGCGAAAATTACATTTATTTTTAAGTCCAAGACGGTGAACATGACATAAGCGAAGAAACGGGACGGGACGGGACTAGACTGGACGGAACGGGACGGACTGGACGGGACGGGACTGAGCGGGACGGGACTGGACGGGACTGGACGGGAAGGGAAGGAAAAGGATGGGATGGAAGGGGAGGGGATGGGATGGAAGGGGAGGGGCGGGACGGGACGGGAAGGGACGGGACTGGACGGGAGGGAAAGGGGCGGGACGGGACGGGACGGGAAGAGTCGAGACGGGGCGGGGCGGGGCGGAACGGGGCAAAGCGGGACGGGGCGGGGCGGGACGGGTCGGGGCGGGGCGGGACGGACGGGACGGAAAGGGAAGGAAAAGGATGGGATGGAAGGGGAGGGGCTGGGATGGAAGGGGAGGGGCGGGACGGGACGGGACGGGAAGGGTCGAAACGGGGCGGGGCGGGGCGGAACGGGATGATACGGAAAGGAAAGAGAAGGAATGGGATGGAAGGGGAAGGGACGGGACGGGACGGGAAGGTACGGGACTGGACGGGAAGGGACTGAACAGGAAGGGACTGGACGGAAAAGGAAGGGACGGGACGAAAAGGAACGAGACGGGACGGGACGGAAAGGGAAGGGGAGGGAAGGAATGGGATGGAAGGGGAGAGGCGGGACGGGACGAGACGGGACGGAACGGGACGGAACGGGACGGAACGGGACGGAACGGGACGGGACGGGACGGAGCCGGGGACGGAGAAAAAGACGGGGACGGATATAGGATGGGATGGGATGGGATGGGATGGGATGGGATGACAGAAAATAATTAGTCATTATTTAATACACAAATAACGAACCTCGCGCGAACGAAGTCGCGGGTAAAAGCTAGTATACATATAAACATATTAGGGCCCAATTATAATAAATAATGTAAACTTACATTACTACATTACATTATTATACACGCTAGTCTTATCATATTTGATTTAAACCTACTAAATTTATTTCAATCAAGTACTTGTCATTTTTTCAAATGGCCTTTTGCCACTCAATTATAAATTCTCTTTTACTTTGACCTTGCATGTTAACCATTCACTTTCTCGCTTTATATTTGACTAGATCTAAATTATTTTCACCCATTGTAATCCTTTAACCTTTTCTAAAATTAATTTCAAAACACACACGGCGGTGTATATCATTACAATATCTACATCCATGACCCAAAGTCTTTCCACTGCATTTAATAGTAATAAAGTTTGAAATTTCCTTGTCGTCTACATTTAAATAGAAATGTGGAATTTTTTCTAAGATTGCAAAAGAATCAAAACTGTTAAGTTTTAATAGCTTCTATGACTCGCATTGCTAAACAATTGATTCCAAACTGCTAGTGGTCAATCCCTGGGGGATAGAAGTTCAGTAAAATAGTGTTGAACCAACCTTCTAACATTAATAAGTTATTATGTACTTTCCTAGATGTGTGTATTGTTTCGGTATATTTAAATTTGTTGGCTTAAGCAGCTAAATTCTTAGTAAGGACTCAAAATGTACTTTACCAAATGCTTTACTGATGATGTAAAAATAATAAACTAGGTATATCCCGTTATGAAAACAGTCTCTATTAGAATAAACAATATTTCTCTTATTAAAATATAAATTATATTCTTTAAAAACATATTATTTGTATAACCTTTATTCTAGGACATTTGTAGTGCAAAAACACTAAATATATCCCAACTTGTGCATGCTACACAACACGTAGGGCATTAATAATATTATTTAAATAAGTGCGACATTTTAGCGAAAGCATTACTATTTCTACCAACACAATTCAGGAACTAAATCTTTGTTCTGCACTTATTTATATTAGTGACACCGGCAAACAAATCCACAGCTTTAATGTAACAATATGTAGAGAAGTACTTTATTATTACTGTAACTGTTTATATTATCTGCGAACTAAATTGAATTTGAAATTCATATTACATTGTAGCTTGAACATAAACGGATTAAACAAACTTTATGTTATCATGAATACGTAATGGGTGCATAAGTTTATTGCACAGAAACCCAACAATGAGAATATTATGAAAATTACCAGAAAGTAATTTACGAATACAGAGACTAATATCAGAGTGTTACTATATTTACATTTTATGGTTTTGGTTTAGGTGTTAATATATTAACTACTATCACTGTTTATTAGTATTGTGCAAATCAATACTGTTCTCGAATTAGTGAAATATAATTACGCCAGAACGTGAAAATTCCTTATATGAGATCTTTTCTCAACATGACTCAGAGCAGGCTGTGCCTAATATTTTTTATAGTTTACTAACTCAACCTTAATAATATCACTAACATTACTTCTGACATCTAGTTGACCACTACAAAAGTTATTACAAGATTTTGTAAAATATACCTCAAAATGCCAAAAAACTAAAAAACCAACTAAGTTTAGCTATAAAGGCTACAAATGTACCTACATATATTGCTTTATAAAGGAAAATTATAAATTTTTCCATCTAAATATCACTGTAACACATTAACTAACTACCAGCTACAAAACCAAGATCGAAAAATAAAATTAAATATCTCTTAACATGTTTAAAGGGTAACACCTTCCTAACGCAACACTCTTTGTACGGATGATTACTGGAACTTTGCGACATAAAACGATTCAAAAAAGACGCTGCGGAGCTGTAGATACCTTATTTTTTATAATCTTTATTAATGTAAAACTGATGTGTCTGACACGAATATTAAAAAAAACACGAAATTATTTCTTTGGGCCACGCTAGTTTTCGATTAAGAGATTTCCGTCTGTTTAAGTAACATCCTGTGTGTTAAAATTATGACAATACGATTTTCAATCACAGAAATAAAATTTTAATTATCAAACTCCTCCGTATTATAGAGATATCATTGTGCAGGTTATAATGATCTAGGTCATAACTCAAACGGGACTTATAAGCATTTTTCCTATTTTATGTGAAAGTAACTATTTTCGAAGCAGCTTGCCCTGTGTGAAAGTTCAACTTTCATCACTAATGGCGAAAGTGCGCTTTGCTATAAAAATGATTAAACAACCAATTGTTTGCCCACAAGAATATTCGTAATTCTGTTTTTTGAACTCACCGCCTTGAAAGTGAAGTTTAGCGCACTCTATAGACAATATACATGGCGAGCACTTTAAAAAAAATTTTTTTTAATTTTTGATTTAACTTAGCAATAAATACAAGTAATAATTCTCATAGCGCAGGCTTTATTCTTAATAAAAATGGGCAACAATACAACAATAAATACAGAATAAATGTTGTACGATACAAAAAGGAGCAACAAATTAGTGCGAAACCGTCGCAGGAAATATGTTGTACTTAACTCACCCGGAAACTTCCTTACAGAACTTCTAGTCTTTCAGGCCTCGCCTTCGGAATCAGCATAAAATGGGCATACGCGTCCTGTAAAGATGCATTTCTCGTCTTGTTAGGTCAACTACTGTAACTCACTGCCGTGTCTTATAAATAATTTCCTTCACACTCAATAATTAACTTGCCACTTTGACTTTTCACAGCTGCCACTACAGAATTTATGTTTTTTGTATTTATAGCGTTGTTAGATAAAATTTTCTATAACACGTATGTGTTACTACAACTAATTTACACGAGAAAAGATCCTACTCCGTCTGGCGGCTTCGAGAGCTTAACTTTTCCCTCTTAGATTATTTATAATATAACACACTTGTACGATAAATAACTATTATTATTGGTACTTTCGAGAAGTTACATAATATAAATACCTTACCAGGTACCAAGTTGACTTAGTTAAAATTATGTTATAGTCATTTACTATACAAGTAGGATAAGAGCATCATTAATATCAGTGGCGTAACAAGACGGTTTGGCGCCGGTGTGCAAGAATAAATGATAGCCGCTGTAGACAAGAAGTTTCAGAAAAAAGAGGGTAGGGGGGGGGGGGTAATTTTTGGTCATGCAACACTTTCAATTTAAAAAAAATAATAAGCTCTTTTCTTAACATGAAAGGTTACTTACTGCAAAATAAAAAACATTTAGATGTTGCAATCTTTTATTAAATATAACATAATAATAATAATAATAATAATAATAATAATAATAATAATAATAATAATAATAATAATAATCCCATTATTCCCTATTGGGACATAGGGTATATTCTCGCCAGTTGTCATTTTCCTTTGCTATTTGGCTCAGTTGTGCTATAGCCTTTCCTGTCTCTTGTTTTACAGTTCTCCTCCACGTTTTTCGCGGGCGTCCTCTGTTTCTGAATCCCTAAGGGTCCCAATCAAAACTCTTCTGCAAATTTTAGTTTTATTTTTGGGCAAAGTATGCCCTAACCATCCACATTTTCTTCCCCTAATTTCTATATTTATGTCCACCTGATTTGTTCGGTCCCAAATATCTTTGTAGAAATAATGACTTGCCACCAAACACCTATTTACTTACACCTGCAATTTTTGATTTACCAGTTCTGTAACCACGTTTCCGACCCATAAAGTAGAACAGGTTTTACCATTAAATCAAACACTCGCAAAATATAACATGAAACATAAAAATACATATAAAACAAAAACCACGTAAAAGGAATACAAATTTAAATAATTCACAAGAAAAATAAAATATATAGATACATAAATATGTGGTTATAGCACTTTAATTAAATTCTCCTTTGCAAGACTTTCCTAACGCTAAACATATCTATCAGTGAATTAAAACCAAGAGTACTGGCTCTTACTTTCTCGATACTTAGTAATGCAAAACTCTTAAGGCGTATTTGGCTCATCTTACTTAGCAAAAAGTTTTTAATGATTTTTAATTTACAAAAAGATCTCTCAGTGAAGGCTGTAGTGACGCGATGTAAAAAATAGGATATAAGCTGTATACAAATCTGGAAAGCTAGTCAATAATGTGTGATTAGACAGACATTTTTCTCCCACTTCCTTCACTGATAAGCAAGATTTAATACTAGTTGTGTACGAAGATCGAAATTGTACAATTTGCTTTAGTAAGCCGTCATCGAGATCAGTTTCATACGTATTTTGAAGTAATTTGCCACTCTGTATCTGAAGCAATCGCCAGAAATTTGCGGTTTAAAACTTTGAATTTATAGTATGTTACTATGCACTATGCACCATGAAATCTAGGAATCACAAACACACACTAGAGCTGGAACTTCTAATCTACTCAAAAGGAGAAAAGACTGTGCACTCAAAAGAGCCCAGTGGCGTTCACGTATCGTAGTCTGTTGCCGCTCTGAACCACTATTCTAGGAAAACTTATTTTCACTAAAAACTCCGCTAGCGCGGTGCCTATATAGATTCGGCGCCGAGGTTCTTCGCACCCCCTGCACATATGATAGTTACGCCACTGATTAATATACGTGTGTAAGTTACAAACGAGTGCGTAGCAGGAGCTATGTAAGCACACAAGTATATTGATGATGCATTATCACACATGTATTGTGCAAAATGTTATCTAATACAACTGCCTAACATTGAGAAAGGTCCATTAAGAGAAATGTGAGATCTGTCATTTTCAAAAATATTTTAGTAGGCAAATGTCATTATGTCATTTATCTGACACTATTTCAGTTATGTAATAAAACCATTACACCACTCAATTAGGTAATGAAGCCATTACCTAACTGAGTGGTGTAATGAGTGACGTAATAACTTACTTATCCCAATGGAGTAGATAAATGTAGTTTATACAACTTGCACAGTGAATATATCATACCGTGTTTTACAACAGTTGTGAGTCATCATATTAGCATTGATTTTATATTTTTTATAATAAATACGTTCAATTTTTTGGATATGCAGTTGAGGTATCACTTTGTGATGTAAAGTTTTTTTCTGTGTTAGCTTCCCTAAATATTAAATAATGACAAATAATTATGACCATTCTCATAAGTTCCAGTATTTCAATTCTCTAAATTAAAACATTAAAGTTGGCATGTCCAAGCAAACTTTAGAGAAATTGAAATATAGAAATGAGCACAATGGAATCATTCTACATAATACAGCAAAACTATCCACACCTACAACACCACGGTCTCAAAATAAAATCCATGCACTGCAATACATGGATGAAGTAGATCCCTTTAATAGATCAAGCATGTTATCAAGACATGGTGCTTCAGGAAATAGCCTACAAATTAGCACAGTTTTTGAAATAATTACTATTATTACACACAAGTGTTACATGAATGATGTCATCCAATGAGAACCATGCATTTTTTGAAAATAGACCAATCCCGAACCGATTACTTGATAAGCTCCCTAGGGAAACTTATCAACCGATAAGCTCCCTAATGCTAATTATCGACCCCGTAGATGGTGTCATAATTAATGCAAGAAACAAGCAATTTGAGTTTTTGGGCATTTTAGATCTATTTCAAATCGTCATTCGTATACGGGATTTGTGTAATAATCTGCAAAATATAAACGCGGGCGACACACTTACATGTAATTTTACTCCTGCCAAGAGTCATCGTGCTGGTTGCCCTTATAGTCCAGTCGTTGAAGGTTTTCCGCTCCGAATTCTTTGAACCTTGACCGATTGACGTGAAATTTGGTGAGTGGTTAGGGGATGGCTCAAGGAGCAAAAGTGACATAGCGCCGAGGTGCGCTTTTACCCTGAGAGTGGATGCCACCTTTTCTCGGGGGTGGAAATGTGTTCACTCAAAATAACCACGGAAATTGATAGAAGGATAAATTTTACGTAAAAATATGTTCTATATAGTTTTTTCGATAGATCTATATTTTTCGAGCTATTCGCGATTGAAAACTTAGATTTTTTGTTATAAAAATGTATGTTTTTGGACGGTTTTTCGCGAATAAGTCGAAAACTTCGCGTTCTATCAAATAAGTTGTAATAACCAGAAATGAAGCTTAGAAAACAAGAAAGCGATTGGTTTTTTATGAATGCTCTAGGTCCAAAATAAAAGAAGTTATGGCTCGTTGAAGAAGATTTTTTTTACAACAACTTGGTGCGAAGTAATCAACGTTAATTAACGAAAAACCGATGCATTTTTCGGGAAAAACTTATAGAAAATTTTTTGTAGTGATTGAAAAGACTTTTAAAATGAGCACTGTTAAAAGTGGATTGCATTATAACTAAGCGAGTTACGATGCAAAAACGGTGGGTCACTCGAATTTTTGAAAAAAAAATGAGCGAAAAAACCCCAGCCATTCACACTAGAATTGATATTGACAATTATCCCTTTACAAATTACTTTATTTTAGTATTATTTATGTATTCCAAAAGTTTGGGCGGGTTAGAATGCGTATTTTTCGAAAAAAATATAATGAAAATGGAAAACGTATTTTTCAAACTTCTTAAAAAAATACCTTATTTTAAAAATACTTAAAACTAGAGAAAAAAACGTAAAAAATAATATAGTACAAAAATGTGGATTTTTTCTTAGCGAACATTTTAGTTTTTTGTTTATTTCTGTAGAAAAAGAAATAACGGAGATATAAATGTTAGAAGTTTGCATTATAGTGCTCGCACCACCCCTCCCGAGCCCTTCAACCCTTTACTTTTTGAATATGCAAAGTCTGAGCATGTCGAAAAACTTTTGGATTACATGAGTAATACCATTGATTAATTAAGTGTAATTAATCAATGGTAATACTAAAATAAAGTAATTTGTAAAAGGATAATGGTCAATATCAATTCTGGTGGAATGGCTGGAGCATTTGCGCTCATTTTTTTTTTCAAAAATTCGAGTGGCCCACCGTTTTCGCAACGTAACTCGCTTAGTTATAATGCAATCAATTTTTAACGGTGCTCATTTTAAAGGCCTTTTCAATCACTACAAAAAATGATCTATAAGTTTTTCCCGAAAAATGCATCGGTTTTTCGTTAATTAACGTTGATTACTTCGAACAAAGTTGTTGCAAAAAAAATTCTTCTTCAACGAGCCATAACTTCTTTTATTTTGGACCTAGAGCATTTATGAAACAACCAATCTCTTTCCTGTTTTCTAAGCTTCATTTTTGGTTATTGCAACTGATTTGATAGAACGCGAAGTTTTCGAGTTATTCGCGAAAAACCGTCCAAAACATGCATTTTTATCACAAAAAATGTAAGTTTCCAATCGCGAATAGCTCGAAAAATATCGTCTATCGAAAAAACTATATAGAACATTTTTTACTTAGAATTTGTGCGTCTATCCATTTCCATGGTTATTTTGAGTGAACAATTTCCACCCTCGAGAAGGGGTGGCATCCACACTCAGGGTAAAAGCGCACATCAGCGCTATGTCACTTTTGCTCCTTGAGTCATCCCCTAACCACTCACCAAATTTCACGTCAATCGATCAAGGTTCAAAGAATTCTGAGGTATTAGCATATTTTTACCTTCGACGACTGGACTATTAGAAAACTGCACTCGGCAAGCCCTCGGGACAGTTTTCATTGCAACCAGCACTCGACCCTTGACATGTGCAAAACTATCGGTAAGTATGTCTCGCCCTTGTTATATTACTATTGATAAGTTCTTACATATATTGCAGACTAATCCAATTTTATTATTTCTAATCACGTGAATCAATTTGACAAATCAGATCACACTTGAAGTGATAAGTTCTTACATATATTGCAGACCAATCCAATTTGATTATTTTTAATCACGTGAGTCAGTTTGACAAATCAGATCACACTTGAAGTGGGAACGACCCTAGGGTAATTTTCAATCACCATGGAAACTACCTAATTAAATTTCAGTAGTATCCTATAACAAGTTGGTGGCACTGTAAATCTAAGTCAAATTCGAGGTTAGCAGGTTAGGTTTTCCGTCAGTCTGAAAGCAAAACCTAACCTGATAACTTCGAATTTGACATAGACTTACAGTGCCACCAACATAATATTACTATAATGAAGTATCAAATTAATTTGTCAGAAAATGGCTAATTTTCATTTAAGAACTTATCTTCCAGAATTCACCGCGGCTAGTGATAAATCCTAATAATTTTGACAAATAATATCCCCCAAGTGCGTTGCCTGTAAGAAATAACCCTCGGCTTCGCCTCGAGTTATTTCTAGGCAAGCACTTTCGGGCTGTTATTTGTCAAAATTATTGCGGGTGATTATCACTGCACTTGGTAAATTACAGCTGAAAATCGGCTTATGCATTGCTGAATTAAAAATTATGGTAAGGTTTTACCTAAAAATGCAGTGCCTCACCGCTTTTTACTTCCTTTTACAATAAAGGAAGTATTGGATTCACCCCAAAAATTCGAAATTGAGTTTTCAACAGATCTTCACGTTTTAGAGTAATCTGAACTCAAAAAACTTTTTTTTATTGGTCTGTCTGTCTGTCTGTGAACAGAATATCTCAAAAACGAAAGGAGGTATGGCGTTGAAAAGTCATATAAAAATGTTGTGTACTATGTAGATGTGATAGCGAGCTCTTGAAAAAAACCGCATAACCGGAAGTAGATGTTTACTCTTGTGATTTTTCAGTTTTTTTCGATTTTTTCATAAACGGCTCTAACGATTTTTTTCAAACTTTACATTTTTATTACATTTTTAATGTGTATTGAAGTGAGCTAGGTGATTTTCCGGTTCAATACTTCTAAAATAGGTTTCTTTTGTTTTTTTTTTTCTATTTTCTTTATTAACTCTTATTTTAAATAGAACACCCGGTATATTATTACATTTTTGAATTCAGCTTAAAATTCTAGAGAAAATTTGTCTCTTCACCTAATGCTCTATTTTGTACGGTATTTGTAGGATTTGTAATTTTTTAACATTTTTGACAAATGCTTCAAGATTTAAAATCAAATTTTTGGCTAATTATAAGATCACTGTAACAGGCAGTTGTGTGCGTGTATCACACCAGATTTTTAGTTTACTGTTGACCTATTAATTGTTGTTCAAACTATTATTGTTAACCACAGCAGCATTACAAAAATCTAATTACTTTTGAACGTCTGGTTCGGATAAAGGGGTTTTTTAATCAAATTTTAAAACGCTTGGAATAAAAAATCAATATTTTGGGCAAATTCTCACTTTCAGAATACTACAGTTTTTTATGTACCTATTTCTGGGGAACTATGTATTTTATCTAAGTATCAACCGAAAATCAGAGGAAAAAATAAAATAAACGTAAATAATGACACATTGTTAAAGCTTTTCTTTTCCTTAGATATTCTTTCATTTTACGTCTTTTTTAGTAGAAATATATTTTGTTGTTGCTAGAAAATAATAAATTAGCAAAAAAACCAACGAGTAAACTAGAATATTATAAACACGAAGCAAATCACAGTAATAGCATGCTAAAACTTTAACTGCGAAATATGAAACATATAATACCAAGTCAGTGAAATTTGTCAAATCAAAACACTGCTGCATCTTGGCGCTCCTGGATAATTTTTCTTTTTTTTCATTTATTTAAAATAAACTGGATAGGTGATGGATACACAACCTACTTTATATGTATCTTTGGGGAAGCCATACAGCCCTGCTTGTCCCTGGTAATATATTATCCCTTGATATTTTGGATAAACTATCAGCATCCATTCAATGTACATCGTAGTTTCACTGTATTCTCCAACCTCCAACAACTTAAAAAATCTGTAAAAGGCTTTACCCGGAACTTCCCTCGTCGACGCTGTGACACTAAATAATTTTAAAAATTAAATTAAGTTAGGAGTAAAAATATCTTTACGTTTCTAATAGATAGAATAAATTTTCAAAGAAAAAAAACGTTACCGGTGGTCGAATTCGAACGGCAGGCGAACCGCGTATGCAGCTCCAACGTTTTGTGGAATATTGCAAGGGACTGGCCTATTTCTATTTGCGCTACCGAGCACCGATCCTTTGAATTTCTGCGTCGCAGCTATATTTATTAACGCGCTAATTTGTGCCTCCTTTTTTTATCGTAAAACTTTTATTTTGCATTTATTGTCTCCCATTTTTTGTAAGAATAAAGCCTGCACCATGTACAAATTATTACTTTTACATATTACTAAGTTAAATAAAAAAATAATTAAAAATTGTATTCCGCTGGGGTTTGCATCTGCGTAGCGATCGTAACCGCATTGATGAGTCGTTGCGCCATCCTGCCTTCCTGAAATGAGTGCGGCGCGCGCTACTATTTAACGGAACGGTCTTATTGTTGTAACGTGTCAATACTTTTGTGACATTATCTTGTATCTGTTGAGTCCTATTTTCGGCAAATGTATAGCCTGACCTATGTGAAAATTATTACTTCCATCTATTTCAAAGTTAACGTAAAAATAAACAAAACTTAATTTTTTAAGGTGTTTACCCTGTAAATATTTGTCTGAAATTTTCTTGGTTGCATGTAAACATAATCTACATGCAAAATATCGTCATCTTCCAACAAATAGTTTTTGCGTTATACCATCAACAGACAGACAAACACATGGAATTGAGAAAACCAGTTTTTCGTGATCTAGAGACCCTGAAACGTAATGATCTGAAGAAATTTCGGAAGGTGATTTTTTTGAGATTACAATACCTCCTTCGTCTTTTAGACGAGGGAAGTAAAAAAGGAAATCCCAGAACTAGGGGGAAATGGATAATGAGATAAATATAGGGAGATCTGGAAGAGAAGCAATGCACAGGTAAACAACGCATTTTGAAGATATTAGCAGTTTTCTGTATGACACTATTGGGAACTGTTTTATTGCCCCACAGGAAGAAATCAAATCTGTTGAGATCGGGAGATATAGTAAGCCAGACAACCGACCCACCACAGTCTATCCACCTTCTTTGGTACTAGTACTGATACTGGTGGGGTACGTTCTTCAAGGCAGCAATTCAAAAGAAAACTGTTTTTTCTAAAACAATATTTCAGAAATCTATACTCCTTTACTAGTGCACTGCAATAAGGTTTTGGATTGTAATTAATCATAAATATAAGGAATAAAGGTATTTACAAAAAAAAAGTAAGATAGTAAGTCATAACTTGCCCAACAAACAAAGAGCAAGGTATATCTTGACTAGTACAAACAGGTCAAAGGTAAAAAACAACGGTTATGTACCAAAGACATTTATGTAGTCTCCATACCAATATTAATAACTCAGAATCTCTTAATCAAAATTCTAACCAAATCAAAAAATATATACCCCTCTTCATTATGTAAACCACTTAATAAATAACTAAATCAACGTTCTCAAAGAGGTAGATGTGAACATAGGAAAGAGTAATGTCTTGACGAATATGAAATTGTTTTTATTACTTAAGTGTACTATCCCTACAATGCATAAATGCAATGTAATATATAAAATCTGATGTGATACATTCACACAACTTCCTTTTACAGTGATCTTATAATTAGTCAAAAACCCTACGGAGTCCTTTTCATGTCATTACATTTCAGCTGCCTTAACCTTCACGCTGGGCATGTACTATCTCTATCAGGATTCTTTCTCCTGACGTCATCTGTATATGAAGTCATCAAAGAAATAGTTGTGTAGCACTTTTACATTTGCTGCCGTTTAATAGACAAAGAAAACAAGCGTAATTGATTTTTGCTATCGCGCCAATTAAATTACGACATGTGTCCAAGAGGGCCGGCAGTAAATACGAGTGAAACAAAAATAGTGCAGCACTGTCTAACTTTGATCTGCCGGGCAACGCCTATTAAATTTGTTTTCAATTTCTGACTTCGTGCTTGTGTCAAATTATTCCAATTGTTTATTTTCTGGTTTCAAGTGCATTTTTGTAGTTTTCCTGGCCTTCATTAGAAATACAAACAGTTCTTTTCAGAATTACTACTACTTGCGTTTTTCGTATCAGGTATGCAGTCTTTGTTTTGAACTTCCGGAGAGCAATACCTGGCAAAAGTTTAAATTTTCAGGTCCAAGTAAGGGTTCTTTCGCTTTTAGAATACTTTGAAGCAGAGAAAGGAAATGGTGGGCCGCTGTTACCACTAACTGTAGTTCGTGAAGTAAGTAAAGTTATTCATAGTGCGTTATATTAAATTAATTTAAATTTTAGAGAGTAGCAAATGCATTAAAAATCAGTGACTCGAGTGTTACAAGGATTAAGCAGCGAAGTAAAAGAAATTCGATTTTGTCTAGTCCAGGAAAATCAAGGCCGAGGCGTAAATATAATGCACTTAAGTAACTATTAAATTATATTATTGTGACCACCTAACCTCACTTTTATGTGTTGACTTTGGCAACTGACCGGAAGTTTCATGATTATAGTTGTTAAATTACCAACTTTATAGTTAATCTTAAGTCATACACAACCGTGTGACGTCAGGAGGAAGATAGATAGTATTAAGTTTCGTGCCGAAGCGAGGTGCGCTTCAACCAAATCAGGCAATGGAAAATTAATTATACTTTTTACATCAATAAATCAATGCAGATAATTCTTTCACTACAAATTTCGTCATTCCTGTTTACTTCCCTCGTCTAAAAGACGAAGACAGTATTGTAATCGCGAAAAAATTCCCTTTCGAGATTTCTTCAGATCTTCACGCTTCAGGGTCTCTAGATGACGAAAAAAGGTTTTCTCAATTCCGCCTGTCTGTCTGTCTGTTGGCGGCATAACTCAAAAACTATTTCTCGGAGGAAGACAATATTTTGCATACACATTACCTGGCATGAAACCGAGAAAATTTCAGACAAATATATAAAAGGTGAGCACATAAAAAAAACAAAATAAATGTTGTACGATACAAAAAAAGCAACAAATTAGTGCGTTACTTAATACAGCTGCAACGCAGGAATTCGAAGGGTCGGTGCTTCATAGCTCAAGTAGAAATAGCCCGTTGGGACTGCATACGCGGTCCGCCTGCCCTTCGAATTCGACCACCGGTAACTTTTTTTTTATTTGAAAATGTATTTAATTTATTAGAAACGTTAAGATATTTTTACCCCTAACTTAATTTCATGTTTAAAATTATTTAGTGTCCCAATGTCGGCGAGGAAAGTTCTGGGTAAAGCCTTTTACAGATTTTTTTTAATTTTGAGTCCTTCGAAAAAATGTTATAATAGTTACCGATAGAACTCGCCAGGGTGCTACTAGACTCCTATTAGAACTACCGAAACTTGCTTCCAGGACTTCGACGTTTTGTAAAAGTACTAACACAAAAATGGGCGTCACGTTTTACTTCCATTTACGATAAAGGAAGTATTGGATTCACCATAAAAATTCGAAGTTGAGTTTTTAACAGATCTTAACGTTTTAGAGTCCCCTGAACCCAAAAAACATGTTTTTGTTAATTGGTCTGTGTGTCTGTCTATCTGTGTGTCTGTCTGTGAACAGAATATCTCAAAAACGCAAAGAGGTACAGCGTTGAAACTGCATATATAAGTTTTGTGTACTAGCTGCATGCGACAGCAAGCTTTTGAAGGAAATCGCATAACCTGAAGTATGGTGATTACTCGTGTGATTTTTCAGCTTTTTTTTATTTTTTAAAAACGGCTCAAACGATTTTTTTCAAACTTTACATTTCTATTACATTTTTAATGTGTATTGATATGAGATAGGTGATTTTCCAGTTGAATACCTCTAAAATGATTTTCTTTCAGACGAGGGAAGTATTGTAATCACGAAAAAATCACCTTCCGAGATTTTTTCAGATCTTCACGTTTCAAGGTTACTAGATGACGAAAAAGAGATTTTTTCAATTCAGTCAGTCTGTCTGTCTGTCCATCTGTCTGTCTGTCTGTGTGTTGGCGGTATAGCTCAAAAACTATTTGTCGGAGGAAGACGATATTTTGCATACATGTTATATATTACCTCGAATGAAACCGCTACAATTTCACACAAATATATACAGGGTGAGCACCTTAAAAAATAAAAATGTTAGTTTTGTGTTAATTTTGAAATAAGAGGAAGTAATAACTTTCACATCGGTGAGGCTTTACATTTGCCGAAAATAAGACTCAACCGATAAAGGATAATGTCCAAAAAGATAAAATTGTTTCAACCATTACACCGTGCTCTTCATGATATGCGCGCGCCGGACTTATCTGGAAGAGACGTGGTAGCTCAGATGGCATTCCCCGCACCAGGGTTATATTATCTATGCCCCGCACATACATTCTCTGCGGATACTCAGCCAGGATCGAGCATTCTGCAGAGCCGCAGATGCGGCGGGTTCAAACCCCAGCGGGATACATTTTTTTTTATTTCAAAATGTATTTAATTTATTAGAAACGTGAAGATATTTGTACTCCTAACTTAATTTGATTTTTAAAATTATTTAGTGTCACAATGTCGACGAGGGAATTTCTGCGTAAAGCCCTTTACTGATTTTTTTAAATTATTTTATTAACTCGTATTTTAAATAGAACAACCGGTATATTATTACATTTTTTAATTCAGCTTAAAATTTTAGAGAAAATTTGTCTCTTCAGCTAACACTGTAATTTGCATGGTTTTTGTAGAATTTGTATTTTTTGAAATTTTTTGACAAATGCTTAAAAATTAAAAATCGATTTGTTTTAGCTAATTATAAGATCACTGTAAAAGGAAGTTGTGTGCGTGTGTATCACACCAGATATTTACTTCGCATCTTATCAAAAAATGATATGAGAGTTAACGATAGAACTCGCCGGGATGCTACTAGAACTCCCATTAGAACTACCGGAACTTTAAAAAATTGTTTTCGGAACTTTGTCGTTTTGTAAAAGTCGTAACACAAAAATGTGCGTTCATTTTTTAATCGTTTTTTTGTTACAGTTCTAGTAGCACCCCTACGAGTTCTATCAAAGAGTGTTTTGTCAGATGTTTCAGTACGATGGAAAAAGAGTTATAGTGGTATTTATCCAAGAAAATGGTGAAGTTAGCACCCGAAATTAACGTTTCACATTTTTTTCTCTTAAATATATAAAACTATTTTTAGAAATAGCAAGGAACTCGAGAACTCCTTGGGGTGCAACGGGAACTCTTGAAAAAAATAACATTTTTGAACTTGTGCTAACTTCACAGAGGTGTAGGACCTTCCATGTATATAATAAAACATGTCTTAAATTACACATTACTGAAACAATTTACATACGAGGGTTATTCAATGAAACCTACTCCTTTAAAAAAAATGTAGATGAAAGCATCATTAAAAAATTCGTTATATGTGTTGCGGCACTTATCCCACTAATATGTTACAAAGCAACGGGTATCCTGTGAAAATGTTGGTGGGTGCTGCAAATATCGTATTATTTTCTAGAAAATTGTTAAGCTAGGCACCTGCCCAGTGCCCATACTAATTTCAAAAAATTGGAATATAGCGGAAGGAACTGACTATAGTAGCGGTTAAAAGCAAGCTAATTAGCCAACAAAATAAGAGAAGACTTTTGTTTTTATACACTGGTAAGTACATTGACTGAATAGTAATATTTATATAGGTATAACAAAATCAACTTATTTTTTTCGACAAACGTCAAAAAAGAGGACATTCGCTCATCGCTATCAATGCGCGAAATTTACCATTTTTTAACGTGGTAAAAAATAGGATATTTATTTACGTTACCATTGACGACGTGAAAAAAGGCATTTTGGGCACTAGAGCGCCAAACATTTACGCGCACTATCACGCGAGACGATATTGATATTCTTGTTTGACGGTTGTAGAAAAAATATTGTTTGTATTACGAGCGCGAAATGTTTTAGAGCGTTCGAATAAATTTTTTGACTCGGCTGTCGCCTCGTAAAAATAAGTTACATTCTCACCATTAATTTCGCGCATTTATTACAAAAATAACATTTATATTTATTCCTAAAAACTTGCAAGAACTCGATTGTACATCTTTGCTTGTTAAAAATAGATTGGTTAAGTTGGAATTGTCGCTCACAAAGAAACATATTTAAAATTATATATACAGCCTCGACACAGCAAGGTAAAACGAGGTTATCGATTATACATACATACATATACGTATACGTATATTTTCGTAATAAGTAGAGATACCATTAGTATATATTTAAATACTAATTAATTAAAATTATTTTTATAGCAATAACGCTTATAAGTCCGAGGGTTTTTTAAGCTCTATAAGATTTTTATAATACCGTATAATACAGCAATGTATCAGACTCTTCTTGCTATGTTTTGGTATCATCCGTTTCACAGAAGCAGTTAACACACCATTTACATTCCGCTCAGGTAATATACAAGTAGATATTCGTAGAAAAGAACGTTTGCAAACCCTTCGTACGTGTCATCGATGTCTATGTTGCCATCCTTCTACTTTTATGAACGTGCAACAGAACCCGATGGATCAGACTTTCCTATAACTTAGTGGCTCCTAGGAATGTTTCAAAAGATGGGTTATAAAAATGATTGCATTCGATCCCTATTTGGACTTGACCCTAATAAAAATACTAAGCTAAAATCTCAGTTCCACTACGTGTAATGCATTTTGAATTTAATACAGTTACATTTCCGTGCGGACCAATAAATGTATATGACTTATACTTTATTAAATCTTATGATATTGATTTTAGTTAATAGAGGCTTTTTAAAGTACGCAAGTTGAGAAGCTTGTATAGACTTTGAAATCAATTATAACTCTGCTTCTACTTTGTTAGAACATGCGGTTAAATGTTGGTTGACATTTAATTTATCCAAGTTTGCTTCGCTCATAAGTAAATTCTATTATCTCTATAACTCCTCGGTTCCGCCGCCTATAACTTATTAAAAAACAATTCTAATCCATATTACATTAGAATAGGGTATCTAACAAAACATGGCACAAGTGTGTTTGGAATACGACCAATTCCCTCGGGAAACATAAGATTACAGTAGGAACACGATAGATGTTTCGCTCGTCTGTCGCCTTGTTGCTGCAGGCGCTCTATTCCAAGTTTCATTCATTTCCGTCTCAATTCATTCGGAAGCAGCTGATGTATCACACACTAATCTCGTTGCTACAGCATCATTTCACAGGAATAGGAAGGTATATGACATTTAACATATTTGTAGATAAAAACAGTAATGGATTGAATTTCTGCAGTACAGTGTTTCACACAGTCTGTAAAGGCGGTGTCGTCCACCTTTACTTCAAAAACATTCAAGATGTTCTTGCTTTCCGGAGCTCAGCGAACAAATCAATGTCTCTCTCTCTTTCAACGCATCTTATCAATGAATCACTGAATAATATAAACTAAGATCGCGTTTTCAAATAAAAATAATGAATTACACTTAGATTTTATTAATTTATACTTATTCCAGTATAATTATATCGAGATGTTTACTATAGTACGGTATCCGGCCCCGGGATTTATATGTTTATCTGTTATTTTATCGAAACGCAATTTTAATTAATTGACAAGATTACACATACTTCGCGGCCGGTATTCCTAACAAAACCTTGCCGCAAGTACCTGTAATTAGAAATCTTAGTTAATTGTTTTTAACAAACTAGTTATTTGTTTCAGAAGTAACTAAAGCACCATCTAAAGAGAGTGATCTAACAAACTTGAAACGAAATACGTTCCACATCTAAGTCTGCTGCAATCTCTTGACAGCCAGGTGATAAAACGTTCTTTTTCGTAATTTATCGTGGCTCATCGTGTATCGGAAATTGGTTTATACCAAATTAAAGCTAAATTTTTCTTTATGTCATGGAATATGGTTGCCTGCATAAAAGCTGCCGCGACTAGTGGTTGCCAGCATTTGAATGACCCGCTCTCGCTTGCGCAAGCGGGAGTTATAGAAAAAGAACGTGTGCGCTGCTCTGTGCAATAGACAAGGACGCAACGTGGTAAGTGCAACCGCAAAGAAACTACCTTTTTATTTTTAAAAAACAACTATTTAACTGGCAAAAAACTTTAGTTCACATCGAGTGTCGTCGACGCGTCATGCACACTGTTGATGCACGAGCATTTTCCCCGAAACTGATCGCAACTGCCATGTTGCGTCCTTGGCTATCGCACGGAGTAGCGTGCGCGTTCCTTTTCCCTCGCTCCCGTTCGCGCAGGCTAGCCGAGAGCGGAACATTCAAATGCTGACAACCCTAGTCGCGGAAGCGTTTACACAGGCAGCTATATTACATCAACTAAAGAAAAAAATTTGCTTCAATTTGATCTAACACAATTTTCGATACAGGATGAGCCATGATAATTAACGCAAAAGCGCCTTTTTACACCTGGCTACCATGAGGCTATGGCAGGCTGAGAGGTGGAAACCTATATTTCTGTCAAGTAGTTTTAGATCAGTCTCTTACAGATAGCTCTTGATTTAGTTCGAAAACAAATGAACGAATTTGTTTTAAAAAGTAGTTACGGCAAGATTTTGCTAGGCACACGGGCCGGGATGTATGATTCTATACGTAATCTTCTATTAAAATTGCATTTCGATAAAATAATGGATAAATGTATAAATCACTCTGCCGGTTCTTATACCACTACGGGAACGTTGAAAAAACTTCTAAAAATAGAGAGCTACATAAAGTCTGTTTATACAGTGTGTTTTAGTTCTGGCCTGCACACCCATGCATATTCCTAGTTATTTTCTGCTTATTTTAGATGGTGGTCAGTTATACAGGGAGATTAAAAATAAACTTGATAGGGCCCATCTAAACTTACTTTTTTATACAGAGCGCCCTATACTTAGGTAGCTTAAAATTGTTTCATCTAATTGCCAATCATTTTAGTATGAAGTTCTATAGATCTAAACTTAGCTGTTGTAGAGATACTAGAAATTTTATGATGCTCAACTTCAGACAGATATTGTTCAGTTCACCGAAAAACTAAAAAACACCAAAAAATAATTTTTAGTGTAAACTTTCTTTCGAGGGTTAAATAATGCAGGCATTTATGTTGTAGGGGTTCTCCGTTAATCTCTGTATTTTTGTAAAGCAGTTTTAATAAGCTATTTATTGCATAGTCTCAAATTCAAACTTTCTGCAGGTATTTGAGTTTGAACATCAAATAGTTATTTATGCAACAAGTGCATGAAGTAGTACTTTTTTCACGAATGGGAATCTTGACGCGATCGCCGAAGGCGAGAACAGTAATCCCATGAGTGAAAAGAGACACTTTATGCATGAGTTTCACACAATATTTTTTCTACGACTGTCAGCGACTGTCAGCAATTAGAAAAAGAATAAATATAACAATGCAATTAAGAAAGAACAAATTAATAATTAACAAAATAAGAAGCAACTTATAAACTGTCTTTCGTAATAGTAATGTTAAAAGTGCAGTTGTTGGGATTAGTAATATTACATTTTGATCCAAACAAGTTATTTTTTGACTCATTTAAATGCACTGCTTCATGTGCAATTTTGTTCACGTTTGCAATATTTAAGTTGTTTTCACACTCATTTATATTTGAGGCCGATGGTTGGTTGATATTATCGGTATTAGTTCCAAGTCCACGTAGAATCTATGTTGTACAATCGGTTTTACTGTTAAAAGAATTGTCCACGTACCCTTCGGCAACAGTAGTGGACTTCCATTCGCCATGTTGTTTTGATTTCAGTATATCCCCGCCGGAATCAACCCGTAGTCTCATGCTTAGCTGTTCGAACTTCACAGTCAACTGCAGAAAGATGCAAGTCTCATTTACATGGGTTTTCCTTTACGTACGATGCCGAACATGGTCTTGACGACACGATTGACCCTCTCAACAGGATCAGCACGAGGATAATAGGGTGAAGTATAACTAATATTCACATTATATTTGGCACACATAGCTCGAAATTCTCTACTTTTTATTACCACACCATTATCACAAATTATTGATTGAAGAACCCCAAAACGAGAAAGATATCCTCTTCAACATGTCGAGTAAGCGACTTTGCCGTATAACTGCAAATAAAGAGACATACTTGCTGAAGTAATCTGAAACAACAAGAATGTGCGCATATCCTCGAGTCGAACGAGGCAAAGGTCTAACGAAATCCAAACTAATCATCTGCCAGGGTCGAGTGACGTCGAGTCGAAATTTTATTAAGCCAGCTGGAGCTTCCTGCTCTGGTTTCTGCTCTGTACAAACACGACAACTCTTGACATAGCGAAAAACAACACTCTTCATTCCAGGCCAAATATAACGATCGTGCAACTTCCAATACACTTTATAGCCACCTACATGTCCATTACGTCATCATGATGTTGGCGAAGAAGTTCGGATTGTTTATCCTTTGGCACGGCAGCCTTCCAATAATCTTGTTCTGTCGCAAGTTCTGGCACTGGGCAACGGCCATACTTAAACAAAAGGTTGTTTTCAATTCGCCAACGGGAATACCTTTGAGGGTACTCAGCAACATTGCGAAGCATACCTAAATACAAAGGATTGGTGGTATTGTGAAACTCATGAGGAGCGTCAATGAGATCAACTACCGGAACAGAACGAGACAAAAAATCTAAGGGTTGAAACCTTTAAGCCCATCTACCAAGTCTACCACAAGGGTCTTCCAACCGATTCAACCACAGGAGCGAAAATTACTCTTTAACAATCGTGAAGTGTACATCTTTCAAATACTGACGCAACTTTTCCACGGCCCAAATAACTGCTAAGCACTCCCGCTCGGTGGTAGTATATTTACGCTCAGTGACCTAGACAAGAAGCAAATAACTTTTTCTTTGCCATCGAAATTCTGAGTGAGGACAGCTCCGAGTCCATACGCCGAAGCATCTGTTTGAACGACAAAGGGTGGGAAAAAATCGGTACAACTTAGAATTGGTGCCGAAATCAAATGTTCTTTGATTGAACGAAAAGCAACATCGCATTCCGAGGTCCACGCAAATGAACACGTTTCTTCGTTAGGACAGTAAGTGGTTCTACAACCGTCGAAAAGTTGGCCACAAAGCGTCTGTACCATGATGCCATACCTAAAAAGGACCTAACTTCAGTTACAGACGTAGGCACTGGAATATTCATGATCGCATCCACCTTGCTCGGATCCAGGCGCAATCCATCTCGATTCACCACATAACCTAAATAGCGTAACTCCGAACGACAAAATAGACATGTAGCCTTACTAACGGTTAACCCCGCAGGATGAAGGCAATCAAAAACTTCCCCTAAAATAAGAAGTTGAGTTTCAAAGTCGAAACTGACAATAACAATATCGTCCAAATATACCAGAACATGCTGTTCTAAATCTGCACCAAGGGCTCGATCAATCAGCCTTTGCCAGGTGGCAGACGCGTTGGTTAATCTGTAAGGCATCCGTTTGAACTAAAATAAACCTCCCCCTGAGACTGTAAAAGCTGTAAATTTCCTAGAACGCTCATTCATAGGAACCTGCCAATATGCGAACTTAACATCTAGCGAACTAAGAAACTTCGCGTCTCGAAGGCGATTTAAAATCGTTTCTATGAAGGGAAGGGAATACGAGTCCTTACGAGTCACAGCATTCAACTTACGGTAGTCCACGCAAAAACGATGAGTTCCATCCTTTTTGGGCACCAACAAGCGAACTCCAAGCACCCTTCGAAGGTTATACGATATCATCTTCTAACATCTTACGCAGTTCCTCATCGATTATGCGTTGCTTGATGGGAGGCGAATTAGCTACAATCTCATGTTCAGTCACGATGGTACATCCCAATCTTTCACTTAACGGAACGAACTGCTCATCCAATAAAGCCTTTAACTTACTACTTTGCGCTGAGGTCAAACAAAATTCGTCTTGGATAGAAGACACAATAGGTAACTCAGGATTCGAAGAAAAATGCCAAACATTATGCTTGAGATCAGTTCCCATGGAAACCCAAAAATCGGTACCTAATATAAATTCTGCGGAAATATCAGGAACAATCAACACAGTTATAACGCTCAACCATTAAACTGAAAGGGGTTGCAATACTCTCTATACATTCACACAATTTCATGACATTTTTGGATGAAGTTCCTGTCTAATTTAAGGCCTAAATTAACCAACGTTTGATAGCCACGCTGTCCAGCGATAGTAGATGACGCACCCGAATCCAACAATCCTAAAATAGGGACACCAAACACGGACACCTCCAAATAAGGTTTCTGATCAATTTCATTATGTATTATAATGTAATCGAAAATAACTTTATAAGAATTTTTAAGAGTCGAATAGGTCGAAGAGACTTGGGAGATTGTTCGACCAGGTAACCTCTCCGCAACTAGTTTTTTGAAGACCACACACTAGACGTTGGTGTCGGTATGTTCGGCGCTGAAGAACGAGAACAACTAGGACAAGTACGAATAGTTACATCCGGCCTATGACACCTAAAACATGCCATAAGCAAACGTGTATTGTTCAATATTTTATTTTTATCAATACGTTCTGGTTCAATGTATTTTTTATGTAAAAAGAGTGCGGTAATATCCATTACCGCACTTGTATCGTTAATATCTATAATATTTAGTATGCCGCCTGCAAGCAAGATAGTCAAAATCATTTTAGTCAAGTAATAATTTTTCTGCGAATTGGATCGTTATAGCTATTAACATAGCTAGGAATGTTATGAGTATCATAACTGCCGCAGATGTTGTATTGAAATCCGAGCTCGCAGAGCGAGGATTTTAAAACATCTGAGGCTGTTATGATTCATAACATCCGTGATTTGTTCAATAGTTTATCGGTTGCTGTATGGTTATGGTTGCCATGTACGGTAATGGACTATTACCGTACAGATCAGTTATGATTTAGTTACCAGCTTACTTTTGTATATATAAACAAGGGATTAATATCCTGCAACCGATAAATCCTATTAACCATCCTGTATCAATGTACTTGTTTCGAGCCTGAATAAAAGTTTCCTCTCGATCTTGCATTTGCTTGTATTCTGCACCTGCAATGAGAGAACACACAATACCAACTGATCTTCATACTCGTGAAGCAGATTTCTATCCCCCTCCCCTTCTGTTGATCTCAAAAAAATTAATGACACTGAAGTGTTTCAAGGTAAATATTTCTCTTTATGTTAATCGATGTAATAAATGCTTAATTTTCTTTTTTAATTAAACATTACTTCCTTAGAATTCCATATACAGTGTCCCAGAATTGATGTTACAAAAGACACGATAGACTAAAAATGTTTGATTTTTATTTAAAGATTGTGGGATTAGGTCCTGCTTAGTTTGAAGAGAATTTTAAGAATATTTTCAGTTTCTGAAAAGCAGTCGGCCCTGACAGTGAAGCGAAAACTATTTTCTTCTCATGTAAACTACCATTTTTGTTTATGATACGGCAAAATTTTACTAAGAATTTTTCTTAGAATGAGGAATTACGGCCTTATGCAAAATTTCAGGAAAATCTGACGGTTTAATCTAAGCAAATAGATCTTCCTAAAATTTTGTATAAGGCCATAATCTCTCATTCTGAGCAACGTTTCTAAGTAAAATTTTGCTGTATCATGAACTAAAAGGATAGTTTACCTTAGAAGAAAATAGCGTTCGCTTAACTATCAAAGCCGACTTGTTTTTCAAAAACTGAAAACATTCTTAAAATTCTTCTCGACCCAAGCAGGATTTAATGACACAATTTTAAAATGAAATTTTTTAAAAATTAGTCCACATCACATTTTACAACATCAATCCTGGGACACACTGTATATAAAGCAAAAACTAAAATATAAATTACAACAACTCTATTTTTGAAATGATAACGATGAACAATGACTTGAATTGTGTTACCCAAGAGTAATAAATTGTTTCTCGCCACTTCACTACTAAATAGTATATTATACATCAAGGTAGCGAAGCGCAGTATTATCACAGTATATATACTTCACAGACCAGTAGCGAAACTCTCTGTCGGCACCTTTGATCTCAGGTATGCGATTTCTGTGACCCTGAATGCGGCGTCCATATTCTGAGCTGTAGTATTAGCGCGAAATTCAAATATTACGTTATAGTACTTAGCTGTAGTATTGGCGCGAAATTCAAATATTACTTCATAGTACTTAGTGGTAGAATAAAGAATATAACATCGCAAACACAAAAATCAATTGATAAATATTTATTCTTTTGAAATTATGCGATTTGCTGGATGAGGACCTATTATAATTACAAAAACCCTATTCTTTTTGGGAGGTTTATTAAAATTAAAGGGTTTTAATGAAATCTTATAAATTAGATACAATTTTACAAATCAAACAGACTACTTGTCTTCGAATAAACTCTGTAATAAGAATATAAAGTTTGCACGTTTTTCAATAGTAAGTCAGGTCTGTTGCAGCTCTCTACCCATAACTTAGACCTAAGAGAATTCAAGCCATATTTGTTTAATGTATAATTAAATTTCAAAGTTTCAATTACCTTTCTGGATGTTTTGGGAAACTGAAAAAAACTTATTTCTGGTGCTTTAAACTTCTGTGCTGATTTGCAATCCTTATATGCACACACGTAGCTCCCGGCTTTAAGCATTTTAACAAATCTAGGTACTCACTAAGTACGAATTTAAAAAATAACCACACTCAAAGTTTTCAACACGCGAAAGAAAGAACACCTTCAAACCAAAACACGAGACAGCTGATTGAAGTGCGGCCATATTCTAAGCGGTATATTTTGGGACATGCGCATGAAATTCTCAAATCCTGAGTTTCGCTACTGGGGTTTGTTTATACTGTGGTATTATAACCTGAGCGCATATTAGATACTGAGCGCGCAGCGCGAAGTATCTAAAGCGCGAAGGTTATAAGAGGATTCGCTACCGTGGTGTATATACTATTTTTTGCACTACCAAACGGCTTAACACCTAAATTCCCAACAAATTTAGAAAATATTTTAACTGTCAACCTGACAATACAGCTCTTTACAACGTCAAAATTAAAATAGTCATATTTGGTAACCTAGCAATTTATTAGTTACCAGGGTGAAAATTGTTTATTTTACTTTCTCTCCCTTGGTGGAGAAAATCAACTTCACGACCTAAAAATAAGCCAATAACGGTGCGTTCTGAGACTAGTAGTGCAAAAAAAATATTGTCATTAAAGGCAACTGGATAAATCAAAACTAGGTTAAATCAATAGCGGTGACAAATCCAAAACATTGGTCTTAAATAAATATTCTGCTCACTTTGCATCGTTATAATAACTACTTGAATTTGTTGTTGATCTTACCCACAATACTGCTGAAACAAAACTACGGCAGTTAAAGCTATGCCCGGGAAACCTGTTTGGTAATGTTATTACCCCTAAGTTTCCCAAGAAAAAATTTCAAATTTGATCAGTTGAAAGTAGCATTTTTATTCGTGATCAGAGTGCCAAGTCTGCCCTAAGTAGTCGTTATCTGCTGATTAGTATAGCGCTCCTGCTTCCGCAACACAAACATTTAAACATCATGCTGTCGCTATTGGGGTTCTTACAAATTCAGACTGAATTCAAGGAATTACAAAGTTAGCGAGGCTACCTACTTTATGTATTCATTCAACCTGAAAGCGAGAATAGATATAAAATATTTAATTTCACATAGGGATGCTATTAAATTATGTAGATGGGATGTTTGATTTAGTAATAATTGCCTCTTTGTAAAATCGCACTGAATGAAGTTAATGTTAAACGTTCTAAGAAGAGGGCGGAATCGACATAAAAATCATTGTTGCTTTAAATATTATTCAGCTTACTTGATTATTTATTTGTTATTAAAAGTATCAAAACTTAATAGGATTTAAATAAAAAGACGTGTTCACAAGATTTAGCAGAATTAACTGTATATGAAACATTTTAGCTACATAAGGATGTGAGTCTAGTCCACATCTGAACATGAAACATTTTCTTGCATTAACGACTAGGAAACATTATATATCGTTATTACAAGTAATTTTTATCATTTTAATAATAAACTGGTACTAGGTAAAGATATGCTTTCTTAAATTAACGTCCGCCGTACAGCTGCTCTGAGAGAATTATTATTCCAACCTAATATCACTTATCGCTGACTTATAAGTGATTAAGTCAATTTAAAACTAATTTTGATTAAAGTTCATTTATTGATTCAATTTGTAAAATTAAAAAACTCCACTGGCTTGTCCGAGCAGTGAGTAATATTAAAGAACGCTAATCTGATTACCTTCTGTGGTGCCGTGATTACCTTCCCTTTTAAGATTACTGCAAAATTACTTTATTCGGAGTTTTAACGAACTTCTAAGTTATTAAAGAAGATGTGCTGCATCTGAGACTGGTGATTTCAAAATTAAAATTCAAAAATTATAATAAACGTAGGAAGCTGCGAATTCCATAAATTAAGCAGAAATTGCACAGTATTACCGAAGAACATGAAACATTGGTTTCTGAAAACCACATAACTATTATATTTGTTCATTTGTTTTATTTAAATAAAAAAAATACAATTAATATAAATACAAATTTTAGTTGATTTTCTAAATAAATTATTGTGATTAAATAAGCAATATTGGCATTTTAATTACAATGTGTTGATATTTTTAATGCCTAGTAAAGTAGATTCGAAAAAATAAAGCATCGAATTGTTATTCAGGGCTACCAACTATATTCATTCTAGTATATGTTTTCTGACATTTGATAAATATAAAAATTTGTTTCAGGTATATCAGTACTAGGATAAGATATGTACGTTTTTTTTGTTTCGTACCATTATGTGAGCTGTTGATGTGTTTCTATGGTGCGTGACATATATTTTAGCTCTAGTCTTAGAATGCTTTAAAAATGCTTAAAATCTTTTTTACCTTTACTAATCATAAAATGTCTGTTAACAATAATTGGTGTCATCACATGAAAAACGTAATGTTCATTTTAAATGATTTAATATCCAGTTTTCTAGTGCGTTCTATATTTTCTAGTGAAATATTTTGATATCCTCGATTTAATCATTTAAAGTAGTTTATTTCAGTTTCCAATTTGCTATATATTGTTCATTGTTCATTATAGAATCGCAAAAATCAGCAACAATCACAGTAGTACTCTACGGTCCTCGTAAAAATGATTTATCAGCTGAAAAGAATACATTTTGGAATGAATTAAAAAACAATATATACAAAGGATACCTAATTGTGATGGGGGACTAACTCAAAAGTTGGTCACCAACGTTAGAAATGGAAAACGGACTCATGGAAAAAGGACAATAAATAATAATGATAAACGACTACTGGCATTTTGAATAGATAACAGTTTTATCTACATATATAAAAATTAATGTTGATTTTTGTTTGTCCCGTATGCGTTTCTATACCATTCATCCGATTTCGATGAAACTTGGGTGAGATGTTGTGTGCGCACCTTCGAAGGTTTCTGAATTAGTACAACTATTGTTGTCGGTGTATGAGAATTAACAGAATTGAATTAAATCAAATACCAACAGCGACATTTTAGTTCGTGTTTGACATAACAAGTGGTGTTGATTGTGAAATTCAAATTGCCGGTCATTTTCTTTGCTTTTTCCAAGTGCACTTGTAATAGTCGTCACTGTCAAATCAATGATGCCACCCAAACGACAAACTATTAGTCGATCTACACCTCAAGCACGAAAAAAACGGGCATTACGAGCTTCAGAAACAGACGAGCAACGGGAAGCAAGACTGAAAACCGTTCGAGTACGCACTGCTCGATCCAGACGAACACTGCACACTGATTTAAATGTTGGTGCATTCCATTACGATGCTGATTGTAAATACAGTCTTTATCCAAGTGTAAAATGTATATATATATAAAAATAAATGTTTCTTCGTATGCGTTCTTATACCATTCATCCGATTGCGATAAAACTGTGGCGAGTTGTGCGCACGCCAGCAAAGGTTTGTGAACGCTGGGGTCGAGATATTTACGAAAATGTGTATTTATGGTCTGAGTTGGATCATGTTCAGAAGATGTGCGTACAAAAACAAATTATTTTTGGGCAGAACAACGTTTGCCGGGTCAGCTAGTGACTACTAAAACTTTCTACCAATTTAAGCAAATACATAAGACAACGAGGCAAGTAATAAGCAAAGAAGACAGGTCAATAGTAGATTATAATCTAATACAAAACCAATATAAGAGAATTATCAAGGATGTACGAATAAAACTAGGATATGAAATCGTGATCGTTTTCTCTTACATGCCACAATTACCACAAATACAATAACAAACAACATGAAAGCAAAATAGAAACGATAAGCGTTTACAAACTACTAGATGAGCGTGTCAGGACACAATAAGTAGAAACATTGGAGGAAGAGCTCTCATACCAAAATTATAAAATAGAATGCAACAACAAGCAATCCAGTGAGACAAATGTCTCATTTAAAAAAACAAAAAAGACCGTTTTTCAAATAGAACGCGTATTAAATAAAAACTGTACCCAGACCTGGAAAGTGTCAAAGTGGTTGCCTAACCGATCGACGTTTTAAGGCGCAGAGGGTCGCAGCTCCGTTTGGCTGCTGAAACATCCATATATATAATAGACTTGTCCGCCCGGGACGCTGTTTCAGCAGCCAAACCGTAAGAGATAGAGAAAAAAGTTATTAAACTTATATGTTTGAAATGGTCATGTCAGGTCAGGAACCGAATTTCAATCTCTAACACTAATTATTATCGTAATTATCCTAATCCGAACGTTTTAGGTTAGATTCTAGGCAAATTTTATCAAGGCGAATGCGACTGGTAGTTTGCTATCAACAATGACGTCATATACGTACGTGTGGTGAATACGCGTTCTATTTGAAAAACGGTCTTTTTTGTGATTTCTCGAAAACCGGAAGTGTCACGTGACTGAAATTCGGTTCCTGACGTGACATGATCATTCCAAACATATAACTTTAATAACTTTTTTCTCTACCTCTTACGGTTTGGCTGCTGAAACAGCGTCCCGGACGGACGGTCAGACAAGTCTACAGCGTCCCGGACGGACGGACAGACAAGTCTATTAGATAAAGGATATTAAGAAGAGGTGCTAGCGGTTCAAAGAATTATTAAAGAACACAACAACCAAAGGTATGTCGAACTAACAGAACAAGGAAAAATAAAAAGCACACAGCATGATGGAACGAAAAAGTCAAGAAAGAGGTTACACAAAAAGCAATGCTATGAAGAAATTACTCAAAAAAATAAACATGGAGACCTATGGGACATACAAAGCACAAACAGCAATAGCTAATGAAGAAAACGTGGAAATATTTGGTAAGAGAATTAAAAAAGAAATAGTAGAAACAGCCAGACATTGTTTTTAAAAATATTATACATAAAAAAGATAACAGACAATAATTATTTACATTACGACTATTACGAGTGCGGTAGGTTGCATTTTACAGCACAGCGCGAGGCTTTAATAAAAACGAACGCTGTAAAATGCCACGAAAAAAATGGGTCACCGATTAGCCATAGATTCCTTACGTCATAATAAATCGATTAAACCCCGATTAAAACAAAGTCCCTTCAGTAAGAAGTTATAGGGCCTTGAATTTCAATTTTTTATTTTTTATTTTTTTGTTAATTTCCACAAATATAGAGATATCGATTTTAATTTTGGTATACATACTTACTATTATATACTACACTAATAGGAAAAATTTTATAAACTACACTTGACTGTAAAGGGCACTTTACCTAACTTTCAAAACTTTTTTTAGCTCTAACTTCGTTATATGTAACATTTTTTTTAAACTTTAGGGTATTCTATGAAAGAGAATTAAAAAGCACTAAAATAATGTACTCTTAGTTCTTAAGCCTAAAAGCAACCGTTTGCCGTAAAATGTCCATCAAAGGTTTTTGGTTATCATTAAGATGATAAGTAGCCATGATCACAAAAACAATGGGTAATGATTTTAATCTAGTAAACAACAAGAAGAAATCAACTTTTTTTTATTAGTCCAGTATATAATAGTAAGTATGTATACCAATATTCATATTGATATCTCTACATTTATGGAAATTAACGAAAAAAAGAGAAAAGAAAAAATTGAACTTCAAGGCCCTATAACTTCTTACTGAAGACACTTTGTACTAAGGTATATTAGGTTTAATCGATTTATTATGACGTAAGAAATCTATTGCTAATCGCTGTCCCATTCTTTTCGAGACACCCTGTATATATACAGGGTGGTCCATTAAGTGTGCAACAAATGGGACATTTTTTTATTAGTTGTAAAACCGAAATTTAAATACAGCCAAAAGTTAGTGCATGTTTGATAACCATATCAGATGAACTTAGAATGGCTTCAAGTCAAACAATATACAGGGCAGGACAAAAAATATGTAATTCGTTCAAGAATAAAGTTACCTTATTTAAAAAATATAGCAAAATTTTATTGAGAAAAGTTGTTTAGAATCAAAAGTTATGCTCAAATACAAAGTCACGGCCTCCTATTCGAATTTTGATTCTTTTTTTGTAAAATTTTGTATTATCCCCGTATGATACATATTTTTATTATTCTGATTTTATTAAGAGTTTTTCATATGTAAATTATTATTAGTAAAGCATTTGCCTTGTTAAAAAGAATATTTGCGAAATTCTAAAGTTCTGTTAAATATCGTTGCAACAAACATGAAGTGGACGCTTACCTAAAAAAATATAAATCCAAGTAAATTTTACAAATACGCTTCAAGTTGCTAAAAGTTATTTAAAAGGGATGTGGTTGTGGCTACTTCAAATACATATAAAATCAAAATAATAAAAATATGTATCATACGGGGGTAATACAAAATTTTCCAAAAAGGAATCAAAATTCGAATAGGAGGCTGTTGATTTTGTATTTGAGCATAACATTTAATTCTAAACAACTTTTCTCAATAAAATTTTGCTGTATTTTTTGAAATAAGGTAACTTTGTTCTTGAACGAATTTCATATTTTTAGTCCTGCCCTGTATATTGTTTGACTTGTAGCCATTCTAAGGGCATCTGATATGGTTATCAAACATGCACTAACTTTTGGCAATATTTAAATTTCGATTGTACAACTAATAAAAAAAAATCCCATTTGTTGCACACTTAATGGACCACACTGTATATTTAACATTTTCTATAAATTCGAAATATTACTTTAAAATATCAAAACCACCGTTGCCATCAAGCAAGCTGCCTTCAATAGATTTGGTAATCGACCCTGCATCAGAAGTCATAAATATCAATTTCTTTCAAACTAAACTGAACGAGGAATTACGTAACTAGCGTTTCTGCAAATACCCTTTACTACTACAAAGCAAACTTTTTGTTTAAGAGTCTCTGAAAGCTAAACATTTTCTAGTCATTTTACCGCACCACCCTCTACACTTAAAAGTAAAAGAGGGATATATATACGTTTCTCTTACCAAATATTTCCACGTTTTCTTCATTAGCTATTGCTGTTTGTGCTTTGTATGTCCCATAGGTCTCCATGTTTATTTTTTTGAGTTATTTCTTCATAGCATTGCTTTTTGTGTAACCTCTTTCTTGACTTTTTCGTTCCATCATGCTGTGTGCTTTTTATTTTTCCTTGTTCTGTTAGTTCTACATACCTTTGGTTGTTGTGTTCTTTAATACTTCTTTGAACCGCTAGCACCTCTTCTTAATATCCTTTATCTAATAGACTTGTCTGTCCGTCCGTCCGGGACGCTGTTTCAGCAGCCAAACCGTAAGAGGTAGAGAAAAAAGTTATTAAAGTTATATGTTTGGAATAGTCATGTCAGGTCAGGAACCGAATTTCAGTCACGTGACACTTCCGGTTTTCGAAAAATCACAAAAAAGACCGTTTTTCAAATAGAACCCGTATTAAATAAAAATTAGCAGTCCAGTGAGACAAGTGTCTCATTTAATAAAACAACAAAGACCGTTTTGCAAATAGAACGCGTATTCACCACACGTACGTATATGACGTCATTGTTGGTAGCAAACTACCAGTCGCATTCGCCTTGATAAAATTTGCCTAGAATCTAACCTAAAACGTTCGGATTAGGATAATTACGATAATAATTAGTGTTAGAGATTGAAATTCGGTTCCTGACCTGACCTGACCATTTCAAACATATAAGTTTAATAACTTTTTTCTCTATCTCTTACGGTTTGGCTGCTGAAACAGCGTCCCGGGCGGACAAGTCTATTATATATATGGATGTTTCAGCAGCCAAACGGAGCTGCGACCCTCTGCGCCTTAAAACGTCGATCGGTTAGGCAACCACTTTGACACTTTCCAGGTCTGGGTACAGTTTTTATTTAATACGCGTTCTATTTGAAAAACGGTTTTTTTGTTTTTTTAAATGAGACATTTGTCTCACTGGATTGCTTGTTGTTGCATTCTATTTTATAATTTTGGTATGAGAGCTCTTCCTCCAATGTTTCTACTTATTGTGTCCTGACACGCTCATCTAGTAGTTTGTAAACGCTTATCGTTTCTATTTTGCTTTCATGTTGTTTGTTATTGTATTTGTGGTAATTGTGGCATGTAAGAGAAAACGATCACGATTTCATATCCTAGTTTTATTCGTACATCCTTGATAATTCTCTTATATTAGTTTTGTATTAGATTATAATCTACTATTGACCTGTCTTCTTTGCTTATTACTTGCCTCGTTGTCTTATGTATTTGCTTAAATTGATAGAAAGTTTTAGTAGTCACTAGCTGACCCGGCAAACGTTGTTCTGCCCAAAAATAATTTGTTTTTGTACACACATCTTCTGAACATGATCCAACTCAGACCATAAATACACATTTTCGTAAATATCTTGACCCCAGCGTTCACAAACCTTTGCTGGCGTGCGCACAACAACTCGCCACAGTTTTATCGCAATCGGATGAATGGTATAAGAACGCATACGAAGAAACATTTATTTATATATATATATACATTTTACACTTGGATAAATACTATTTACAATCAGCATCGTAATGGAATGCACCAACATTTAAATCAGTGTGCAGTGTTCGTCTGGATCGAGCAGTGCGTACTCGAACGGTTTCCAGTCTTGCTTCTCGTTGCTCGTCTGTTTCTGAAGCTCGTAATACCCGTTTTTTTCGTGCTTGAGGTGTAGATGGACCAATAGCTTGTCGTTTGGGTGGCATCATTGATTTGACAGTGACGACTATTACAAGTGCACTTGGAAAAAGCAAAGAAAATGAATGTAATATCTATTATCTAATGTCGACCGGCAATTTGAATTTCACAATCAACACCACTTGTTATGTCAGACACGAACTAAAATGTCGCTGTTGGTATTTGATTTAATTCAATTCTGTTAATTCTCATACACTGGCAACAATATTTATACTAATTCAGAAACCTACGAAGGTGCGCACACAACATCTCACCCAAGTTTCATAGAAATCGGATGAATGGTATAGAAACGCATACGGGACAAACAAAAATCAACATTAATTTTTATATATGTAGATAAAACTATTATCTATGCAGAATTCCAGTAGTCGTTTATCATTATTATTTATTGTCCTTTTTTCATTGGGTCGGTTTTCCATTTGTAACGTATAATGTAGCATGCTGTGTGGTTGCTTA